>PVHX01006680.1:0-98368 GCA_004024805.1 Geosciurus inauris | reverse complement strand
AAAATGCAAATAAAACCTTTACTTTTCTTGACTGTGGCAGATGCAGATGAAGAACAAATAAAATAGGACCCCTGGATATATGAGCAACTGAACAGATCATTAGCACAGGGAACCTGGGTAGAAGAGGAATTGGAGCAGAAGATTTTTTTCTATGAGTTCAGTTTTTTTATTTTTATTTTTTAATGTTTTTCCACAATTTTTATTGGCACATTATAGTTGTACATAATAATGGGATTTGTTATATATTCATATATGCACACAATAGAACAATATAATTTGACCAATATTACTCCCCGGCACTTCCCCCCTTCCTCCTCTTCTACCCCTTGGTCCCTTTGATTTTTAGGAGATTCACCCCACTTTTCTTTTTCTTTTTCCTCTCTAGCTTCCACATATGAGAGAAAATATATGGCCCTTGAACCTTCTGAGTTTGACTTATTTCGCTTAACATGATCTCCAGTTCCATTTTCCTGCAAATACCATAATTTCATTCATCTTTATGGCTGAATAAAATTCCATTGTGTATATACATGCCACATTTTCTTTATCCATTCATCCATTGATAGACACCTGGGCTGGTTCCATAGGTTGGCTATTGTGAATTGAGCTGCTATAAATAGGTGAAGTGGCTGTAGCCCTATAGAATGCTGATTTTAGTTCTTTTGGATAAATACCAAGGAGTGGAATAGTTGGGTTACATGGTGGTTCCATTCCTAGTTTTTTGAGGGAAAAAAAAACAAGAGTGATTGTACTGTTCCACAGTCCCACCAGCAATGTATGAGTATGCCTTTTCCCCAACATCCCTACCAGCATTTATTATTATTTGTGTTCTTGATCATTGCCATTCTGACTGGAGTGAGATGAAATCTTAGTATAGTTTCGATTTGCATTTATTTCCCTGATTGCTAGAGATACTGAACATTTTTTCTATATTTGTTGGCCATTTGTGTTTCTTCTTTTGAGAAGTTCTGTTTAGTTCTTTTGCCCATTTATTAATTTTTTTAGCTTTTTCAGTTTTTTGTATTCTGCATATTAGTCACCTGTCAGAGGAGCAGAGGAGTAGCTGGCAAAGATTTTCTCCCATCCTATAAGCTCTCTTCACTCTCTTCTTTCCTTTGCTATGCAGAAGCTTTTTAATGTGATGATCCACTTGTTGATTCTTGGCTTTATTTCTTGAGCTTTAGGGGGTCTTGTTGAGGAAATCAGTGCCTGCACCTCTATGATGGAATGTTGGCCATATGTCTTCTTCTAGCAGTTCCAAGATTTCTGGCAAAATTTCTAAGTCTTGATCCATTTGATTTGACGTTTTTTGTGGGGTGAAACATAATGATCTAAGTTCATTCTTCTACATATGTATATTCAGTTTTGCTAACACCATTTATTTAAAAGGCTATTGTTATGGTTTCGATGTGGTATCCCCCAAAAGCTCATGTATGAGACAATGCAAGAAGGGTTAAAGGAGAAATGATTGGGTTATAGCCTAAACCTAATCATTGAATTAATCCCTGATGGGATTAATTGGTAATTGGAGGCAGGTGCAGTATGGCTGAAAAAGTGGTTCATTGGGGGCATGGCTATGGGGTATATATTTTGTATCTGGAGAGTGAAGTTTCTCGCCCCCCCCCATTCCTGATCATCATGTGAGCTGTTTCTGCCACACTATTCCACAATGATGTCCTGACTCACCTTGAACCCTGAGGAATGGAGCCTGCTGTCTACAGATTAAGACCTCTGAAACCGTGAGCCCCTAAATAAACCTTTCCTCTTCTACACTTATTCTGGTCAGATCTTTTAGTAACAGTAGCAAAAAAAAAAAAAAACAAAAACTGATTAAAACAGCTGTCTTTTCTCCAACATATATTTTTGGCACCAAATGGCTGTAAAAATTTGGGTGTGTCTCTGTCTTCAATCCTATTCCACTGGTCTTCATGTCAATTTTTATGCCAATCCCATGCTGTTTTTGCTACTGTAGCTCTGTAGTATAACTTGAGATTGGGTATTGTGATGCTTCCTATATTACTTTTCTTGCTCAAAATTGATTTGGCTATTATGGATCTCTTATTCTTCCAAATTAATTTTAGGACTGTTTTCTGTAGTTTTGGGAACAATGTCATTGGTATTTTAGGAAGGATTGCATTGAATTTGCATACTGCTTTTAGTTGTATGACCATTTTGACTATATTAATTCTGCCTATCCAAGAATATGGGAGGTCTTTCCAATTTCTGAATTCCTCTTCAATTTCTTTCTTCATAATTCTATAGTTTTCATAATAGAGATCTTTCACTTCCTTGGTTCAATTAATGTGCAGATATTTTATTTTATTTTTTTTTTTGAGCCTATTGTGAAGGGGGTAGTTTTTCCTGATTTCTTTCTCAGCAGAATCACTATTGGAGTATAGAAGAGCTATTGATTTATGAGTATTGATCTTTTTTGTCCTCCTACTTTGCTAAACTCATTTTTCAGCTCTAGAAGTCTTCTGATGGAATTTTTTGGTCTTTTATATATAGGATCATGTCATCAGCTAGGAGTGATAGTTTGACTTATTTTCCAATTTGTGTCCCTTTAATTTCTTTCCCTTGCCTGATTACCCTGGCTGAAGTTTCAAGAACTATATTGAATAGAAGTGGTGAGAGTGGACATCCTTGTCTTGTTCCTGAATTTAGAGGAAAATCTTTCAGTTTTTCTCCACTCAGTATGGTGTTGGCTATAAAGTTGTTATATAAAGCCTTTATAATGTTGAGGTAACTTACTTCTATCCCTAGTTTCTCCAGTGTTTTCAACATGAATGGATGCTGTATTTTATCAAAGGCCTTTTTCTGCATTTATTGAGATAATCACATGATTCTTGTTCTAATCCTATTTAAGTGGTGAGTTACATTTATTGATTTGTATATATTGAATCGGCCTTGCATCCCTGGAATGAAACCCACTTGATTATAGTGTATTATTTAACTAATGTGTTTTCAAATGCAGTTTCCTAATTTTTTAAAGGATTTTTGCATCTGTGTTCATCAGGAATATAGGTCTGTAGTTCCTAAATGGGTCTTTGTCTGGTTTTGGTATCAGGATTACACTGGCTTCATAGAACATGTTTGAGAGTGTTCCTTTCCTTTCAATTTCAGGAAGACTAGTATTAATTTTTCTTGAAATGTCTGATAAAACTCTACTGAGAATCCATCTGGTCCTGCGTTTTTCTTTGTTAGTAGACTATTAATTCTTGTTTCAGTTTCATTATTTGATAATGATCTGCTTAAGCTTTCTATCTCTTCCTTGTTCAGTTTGGGAAAGTCGTATGTGTTTAGGAATCTGTCAGATTGTGCAGTTTATTGAAGTATAAATATTCAAAATAGTTTCTAATTATCCTCTGGATTTCAGAAGTGTCTGTGGTACCATCTCCCTTTTCATCTCTAATCTTGTTAATTTTGGTCTTTTCTCTCTTTTTGGTTGATTAGACTAAGTGTTTATCAATCTTATTTATCTTTTCAAAGAATCAACTTTGTTATGTTGACCATGCATATTGTTTTTTTACTCTCAATTTCATTAGTTCCAGCTCTGATTCTTATTATTTCTTGTCTTCTACTGACTTTGGAGTTATTTTCTCTTTCCTAAGGCATTGGCTGGAGTATAAACTTATTTATTTGGGATATCTCTATTTTATTAAATGTAGGCACTCAAAGCAATGAATTTTCCTCTTAGTACTGCTTTCATACTGTCTCAAAGATTTTGATATTTTGTATCTTTGTTTTCATTTGTTTCTAAGAATTTCTTGATTTCTCCTCTCATTTCTTCTTTGAGCCATGCTTCATTTAAAATAATACTATTTAATTTCCAAGTGTTTATGTGGTTTCTATTATTTTTCTTATTGTTGATTTCTAGTTTCATTCCATTAGGATTCAATAGAATTCATGGTATTATATTGATCTGTTTGTATTTTCTAAGACTTGAATTGTGACCTAGAATATTGTCTATCTTGGAAATGGTTCCATGAGGGCCTGAGAAGAAGGTGAGTTCAGCAGTTTGGGTGTGAAATATTCTGTAAATGTCTATTAGGTCTTTTTGATTTATATATAGTATTATTTAGGTTGGCTATATCTTTATTGATTGTATGCTTTGATGACCTGTCTGTTGGTGATAAGGGTGTGTTGAAATTACCCAGCATTACTGTATTGGGATCTACCTGGAATTTAATGTCAATGAGCATGAGTATTTTTTAGTGTAACTAAGTTTATTGATATTTGGGACATATACATTAATTATCATTATATCTTTTGGATGGATTGTACCAGGATGTAATGGCCTTCTTTATCTCTTCTGATTAACTTTTGCTTGAAATCAGCTTTATTGGATAAGAGGATAGATACTTCAGCTTGTTTTCAAACTCCATTTGGATGAAATACTTTTTTCTATCATCTTACTTCAGCCCATGAGCATCTTTGCCTGTGAGATGAGTCTCTTGCAAACAACATAGAATTGAATCTTGTTTCTTGATTCATTCTGCTAGTCTATGTCTTTTAATTGGAGAACTGAGACCATTTATATTCCATGTTATTATGGATATGTGGTTGCAGTTTGCTGCCATTTTGGTTTTTTTGTTATATTTAATTCTGTCTTGGTTCTCATTTAACTGGTTAGCCTTCTATTGAACTTCACTTATTTGAGAGTTTTAGATTTTGTTTTTGGGTTCCTCTGTGTACAATTTATCTTTGAAGATCCTTTGTTTTGTTTTGTTTTTTAATTCTGAGATTTCTCTGGTTTGGATGTATGTGTAGATGTTGGGGGTATACTTAAAGTTCCCCTCTGGTTGTTTCCTCTTTGGACCCTGGTTTTTGCCTTGGGGATTTTGTATTCACACTTCCATGAGTTGAAGTTACATTTAGGCTCAGGTGGGGTTAGATCTTGTGTGGATCCACAGTGAGATTCATTATTGTTTGGCGATCTTGTAAGAATTTCTCAGCAGCCATGTCTCTATTCAGTAGGCTTGAAATATCCTAGTCACTTTCCAGCTACCCTTCAAGGGGGAGGGAAGCTAAGAGTAATATGACTGTCCGTAACTGATGTATACAGTTACCTTGCTGAGGTTTCCTCTTGCTTTGTGGGTCCAATGCTTAGGGATTGCTGTGAGATGCTTCTTTTCTCAAAATCACCATCTTTTGCACCTCTATATGTCTGTCTGTTTTGATGCCAGTACCATGAAGTTTTTGTTAATATAGCTCTATAGTGTAACTTGAAGTCAAGTATTGTGATGCCTCCAACATTGTTTTTTTTTTTTTTTTTTGGCTTAAAATTTCTTTAGCTACTCTGGGTCTTTTTATTCTTCCAAATGAATCAAATGAATTTTAGGACTTTTTCTCTAGTTTTGTGAAGAATTTCATTGGTATTTTAATGGAGATTGCATTGAATCTGTATATTGCTTTTGTTAGTACAGCCATTTTAACAATAGTAATTCTGCCTATCTGTGAACATGGGAGGTCTTTCCATCTCTTGAGGTCATGCTCAATTTCTTTCTTCAATGTTCCGTAGTTTTCACTGTAGAGGTCTTTCAATTCCTTGGTTAGATTTATTCCTAGCTATTTTATTTTATGTCATTTTTGAGGCCATTGTGAATGGAATTCTTTTCCTAATTTCTTTCTCAGAATATTCTTTGTTGGTATATAGGAAAGCTATTTATTTTTGTATGTTGACTTTGTAACCTGCTACTTTGCCGAATTTGTGTATCAGCTCTAGCAGTCTTTTATTGGAGTTTTTGTTTGTTTTGTTTTGTTGTTAATCTTCTAGGTATAAGGTCATATCATCTGCAAACAGTGATAATTTGACTTCTTCCTTTCCTATTTTTATCCATGTTGTTGCTTTCTCTTGCCCAATTGCTCTGGCTAGAATTGCTAGCACTATATTAAATAGAGGTGGTGAAAGTAAACATCCTTGTCTTGTCCCAGATCTTAAAGGATATCCTTTCAGTTTTTCCCCATTTATGATGAGGTTGGCTTTGTATTTTCTATATATGGCCTTTATGATGTGCATAATGCAATGAACAAGATTCATGCACATCACAGCAAAAATTCCCTCCCAAATGATGACATGCAGCCCATCAGCCTTTGGGTTTAACACTTCATTTGAAACTATATTTTCTTACTTTTACATATGACCAGTGAATCAGTCTTTACTTTTTTTCAGAAAACTTTAAATTCCCCACCAGTAGGTAAACACTCAAACATTTAACCATATCAATGTATGCAGGTGGGCCAATTGGGTTTGTTGCTTTTTAAAACAATTCTAGAGGACTCAAGAACCTCTAGTCGGGTTAAATGACTGGCCTAATATAGATTTGTTTGACCTTTGGCCCATCCATTGCACACTTCTTTCTTAAGGAGAACAGTTAGAAGTTTTAGCACTCCTATCTCAGACATCTATTTCCCAACCTTTGTAGTAGTGGTTTCAGGAGGGTACATAGGAGAAAAGAAAATAAGAGAAGAACTGAGGGTGAAAAAAATAAGATCATTAGAACATCCATTATTCCTTGGAATTTATCAGTCCAATCAGGGAAAAATCAATGAACATGTACTAGATCTGATGGATTGCTGTCAACTAGGAAAGGTATGCAGCATGGTCTGCCCTGAAGTTTGCAGTAACCTTAAGTATAAAATGAGGGCCTCAGTGATCTAAACTTAATTTAATGGCAGTTGTATACACTTGGACAAAATCATTCTTTCTTGCTCAAAAACCACAGTTCTAAAGTAAGGATTATAATAATATTGACCCTGTTTGCAGAAAGGTTATTAGGATTAACTTAGAAAATTATGAAATTATTTGGCAAATCTTGTTAAAACAGAAGACTTACCTTCAGGCAATATATCTTCGCAGTGGAAATTAAGTTTGAAATGTCTATGACTGTTCATCATTGTCATAAATAGATAATGGACACAAATAAAATTGCAAATATCAAAGATGCCCTTAATAAGTTTATTGGCATTAGTAGATTACATTGTTCATAAAAACACACTAATCAATCAAATTTCATTTCTGTATAATACCATGCCAAATCCAGACAGAACTTTAAAAAAGATATTTGATAATTTTCATCAAATAAATTAACATTGATTTTTAGAAATTAAAGTATAAGAATACTGTATCAGACAATATGAGCATAAAAACTAGTTCATTGTAGCTGGTCCATGGAACATTCATGAAAATGGTGGCAGAGATAAGTAACTGACAAAAGATGTTGAGGTCCCTAGAAACTAGTCACAGAAAAAGCTGTTACCACCATTATTCTGAAGGGGCAAGAGAAACACACACATTTTGGAAACCTATCAAGAACTGAAGATGTGGAAAAGAGACTCCAGGAAGGAGCATGATTGAGGAATATGAATTTTGCCAGATAACTCTACTTAAAGCAGAAAAGATAAGGCCCAATCTCTCGCGCACACACACTACTTATTCATGTTGTACTCAATATTGCTACTTGATTTTAAAACCACTGAAGATTCAGGTCACTAAATTCTAGTGCAGCTGCTTCTGTGTGGCCATTAGTAGACCCAAGTTGATGCAGAATTAGGTGTGTTTGGGAATGAAATACAAAGTCAACTTAATGCTAATTTTTAAGAAGAATATTAGTATTAAACACTGGAACTAAGTCCAAGTTATTGGATTCAAGAAAGAAAAATATTTATATCTAAAAAAGACAAAATCTAATTCTTGAGTTGAGATATTAGCTGTTACATCTCTTAAACTGCAGGTAACAGAATACCCAATTCCAGTAACTTAAATAAGTGGGATTAATTGGTGAGAAATGGTGAGATGTCAATTTTCTGGCATTGTCAGCAACTGGAAGATATCAGAATATGCTGTTCTCTTCTAGGATTTTACCTCATGCATTTCACCTCAAGGTTGCAAGATAGTTGCTGAAGCTCCAGCTTTTTCCTGAAGAAAGAAAGGAAGAATGGAGGCATAACAAGGAAAAGCAATACAAGCTGCATCTGTCCCTTGTAATCAGAAAAAACATATACTTTTCTCAAAAGTCAAACCAAATTCTACCTTTGATTCATTGTTCACAGCTGACACATGCCTAATTAGCTTTGGAAGCAAATATTTAGGGGAATATTCTTGCCCTTAATAAAATCTGGCTTCTGGCAGCAAGAAGGAAATGGAGAGATATTTAATAGGCAATTGAAAGTGTCTGCCACCATTAAGAATCGGGTATATGTTTTATAGTTGTTATGTTAGATATTTGATGGAGACCATTAATACACGGTAAACATTAGAGGAGAAAAACAATATAGAATAGACCATAGGGGTGGATGACCTTGAGTTTTGGATTTTTTTCCCTTTTATTTTAGTCTACTTATACTGTATCTATTATTCATGTGAATCTTGAAGCTAAGGTAATTTTTCTGCCACATCACCTTGTTTCTCTGTCCCACTTCCTTTCTGGACCCTTCTGCTCTAAAGTATTCCCAGTGGAAGCATTTGTTATATAATCAAACTACAATGTCAACCTTGCCCTGTGGGCTTAACTTGGCACTAGATCACAATGGGGAAGGAAAATCGTTTTTTGGAGCACAGAGTTTAATATCTGAACAATTCAGGTATATCTAAAACACTCAGACAACAATATTTCAAAGGCAACCTGATGTAAAACACTGAGTGATACTCAATGTAGGAAAACTATTTACTATTAACTATTTTAGTTAATCAGTATTGTCAAAATATAACAAAGATTCCATGATTAGTGTAGACCACAGTAGACTAGAGAGTTGTGATACCTTAAAATTTTAAATCTGTGATGGAGTCATATGATGGCAAAAAGTCAGTCCTTCAAACATTGTAAGCAAAAATGCCTCAAGCAATTTCTGAGATCCTTCCCTAGAAGACAGCTCGTAAAACATGCCACCACTGGCCCTGTTTTCATCGTCCTTTCCTCTATTCTATTCACAGAGACCATGGCTAAAGCTCTTGGCACCATATTAGATGATGAGATGATGGAGAGGTGAACTGGAAGGGGCCTGGATCCCCCTAGGACCACTTTGGGCAGGATTTCTACTTGGGAGCCTTTATACCAAAGAGGAACAAGCTTCTATTTTGTTTAAGTCATTCCTAATTGTGGATCTTTGTTATTCACACTCAAATTCAATGCTAGCCAGGCATGGTGGCATATGCCTGTAATCCCCGTAGCTCAGGAGTCTGAGATAGGAGGATCATGAGTTCAAAACCAGCTTTCAACAACAATGAGACACTAAGCAACTCAGTGAGACCCTGTCCCTAAATAAAATATAAAATAGGGCTGGGAATGTGGCTTAGTGGTCGAGTGCCCCTGAGTTCAATCCCCAGTAACCCTCCCCCCTCAAAAGTAAATGCTAACCAATACAATAATATCAGCTAAAATGCATCAACCTCTCACTTGGTCAGATATTGTCCTGAGCACTTTATTTGCATTATCATCTTTAATCCTCATAACAACCCAGTGAAGCAGGTACTATTATAATCCTGTCCTGAGCACTTTATTCACATTATCATCTTTAATCCTTATAACAACCCCCCATGAAGCAGGTATTATTATAAGCCTTATTTTATAGAGGAGGGAGCTGGAACTTTATAAAGTTAATTAAAAGTTACAAAGTTTACAAAGTTACCAAGGGAGGTGCAGTCACTAAGTGGTAGAAATGGTATTCAACCCAGGCATGTGACTCTGGAACCCAGACTTGGAACATTAACCATGAGGGGCAATATCTTTGTTACATTGACTGATGGGTCCTCTGTACACTCCATATATCTCATTTAGAGCAATATATTTGCCTCATTTTTTGGACCTTCCCTTCTTCCAGATACCCTACCCATTAAGCAAATAGTTACTTTAATAGGTTATAACGCTCTGTATTATTCAAGGTTAAAGAAGGGAGGGATGACATTTATTCTGATGGAGCATATATATAATTGACTGTGCTTTGTAGCAAAAGGCATAATTTCATTTTCCTTACCGCTGTACAATAGAAAAAAAAAGAAGTAAAAGACACAGACAACATTTCAAAGAATGATTCAATGGGGAGGGATGTGGCCAAAGGATAATCTGCAGCCAGCCAGTACAAACCTCTACAAGCTAATATTTAAAGTACTTTATAGGTCAGCAGCTAGAGAGAGAAAGATGAGCTTAAAACTGTAGAAAGAGGAGTACCTTGTCAAAGTTAACCAAGAACAAGTTTTAGTGAACTAGACTAGGATACCTCTGTTTCTACATTATTATAATGAATCCATTCTAGTTTCCAGTTTGGGATAAATTTCCTTCAACTTCCTTCTGGAGTTTTTACAAAAGTATAAAAGGGTTTTTTTTGTTGTTATTGTTTTTCCATCAATGGCACATTTTTCTTACATCCATCATTTTTAGGAAATATTTATCAGGCCCCTAAAAGTTGTCAACATTATGTCGGGTACAAAGATAAAACTTTGTCCCTACTCTAAGCTAGTGGCCAAGGTAAAGAGAAGTGCATGTGGGTGGGAGGTACTGATAGGGCCATGTAGGGAAGACAAGGTGGGAGCCACTTGCAGAGGCTGGAACACTGGTGCTTATTCTCAATGCTAAGGGGAGAAGGGGTTTGGACATTGTCCACTGGCATGGACAGCCACTGAAGGACTTCAGGCAGAGGAGTAAAACTAGCTTTCTTTAAATATCTTAATTGCACCAGTGTCAAGAAAGATGCATTAAATGAGATCAGAATGGAGGCAAGTAGAGAGTTCCTGCCCACCCATCAGGAGCACAAGAGAGGGCCCAAAACTGCCCTCAGGGACCACTATGGGAGCCCAGCCAAGGGCAGACTCAAGACTGCTAGCCACCAGCCACAGGGGATCCCACATCCACAGAAAGGGCCACCCACAGAGAACCCTGTGGGAGACCTGCTCTAAGTGAAGCCTGGGACCATCCCAGTTCCGTGCCAGAGTTCTTGCCGACTGGTGGGAGCACAAGAGAGGGCCCAAAACCACCTTCAGGGACCATCTAGGGAGCCCATCCAAGGCCACTCCCACTGCCATCTTGAGGTACTTCCACTACCTCCACCACCAACTTTAGTGGCAGTAGTGTCCATCTGAGGATACCTTCTGGGGACCGGAAGTAACTCCAAGGTGAGATACAGGTAATCTGTAGTGTCAATACAAGATTATAGGATAGAAGGCCTAATACCTCAGATCTGCATTGGAACAAAGGAGGATACATAATCAACATGAAAAAACAATGGAAGAAAGTGCCCCAAATAAACCTAGATACCACAGTAATAGAATCCATTGACAGCACAGTTGATGAAATGTCAGAGAAAGAATTCAGAATGTACTTAATTAAAATGATCGAGAATTAAAGAATGACTTAAGTGAACAAATACAGGCAAAAATTGATCTATCCAACAAAGAAATAGGAGAACAAATAAAGGCAACCATTGATCATTCTAACAAAAAGATAAGAGAGCAAATACAAGTAGCAAAAGATTACTTTAAGAAAGAGGTACAGATTGTGAAAAAAACAATCAGAAATTCTCGAAATGAAGGAAACAATAAACCAAATAAAAAAAACTCAATAGAAAGCATCACCAGCAGACTAGATCACCTGGAGGACAGAACCTCAGATAATGAAGACAAAATATACAATCTTGAAAATAAAGTTGACCATACAGTGAAGAGGTAAGAAATTATGAACAGAATATACAAGAATTATGGGACAGCACCAAAGGACCAAATCTGAGATTTATCAGCATAGAAGAAGGCACAGAATTTCAAACCAAAGGAATGCACAATCTCTTCAATGAAATAATATCAGAAAATTTCCCAAACATGAAAAATGAATTGGAAAATCAAATACAAGAGGCTTACAGGACACCAAATGTACAAATTACAACAGATCTACACCAAGGCACATTATAATGAAAATTCCCAGCATACAAAATAAGGATAGGGCTGGGATTGTAGCTCAGTGGTAGAGCGCTTGCCTCGCATGCCTGAGGCCTTGGGTTCAATCCTCAGCACCACATACAAAGCAATAAAATAAAGATATTGTGTCCATCTACAACTAAAAATATATTTAAAAAAAAATAAGGATAGACTTTTAAAGGCCACAAGAGAGAGGAATCAGATTACATATAAGGGGAGACCAATTTGGATCTCAGCAGATTTTTCAACCCAGACCCTAAAAGCCAGGAGATCATGGAACAACATATTCCAAGCTCTAAAAGAAAATGGATGCCAATCAAAAATCCTATATCCAGCAAAACTGAGCTTCAGATTTGATGATGAAATAAAAACCTTCCATGATAAACAAAAGTTAAAAAATTTACAGCAAGAAAGCCTGCACTACACAACATTCTCGGCTAAATATTCCATGAGGAGAAAATGACAACCAACAATGAAAATATATAAAAAAAAGAGGAACTACACTAAAAGGGGGATTGGCAATTAAAGGAGAAACCAAGTCAAGGTAAAAACCAAAAATAAACCAAAATGACTGGGACTACAATCAAATTTCAATAACCCTGAATGTCAATGCATCAATTAAAAGACATAGACTGACAGACTGGATTAAAACAAAAGGCCCAACAATATGCTGCCTCCAAGAGACTAATCTCACAGAAAAGACATCCACAGACTGAAAGTGAAAGAGTGGGAAAAAAACGTATCACTCACATGGACCCCATAAACAAGCAGGGGTTTCCATCCTCATATCAGATAAAGTGGACATCAAATCAAAGCTGGTGAAAAGGGATAATAAAGGACATTTCAGGGGCTGGGATTGCAGCTTAGTGGTAGAGCACTTGCCTTGCATGCATGAGGCACTGAATTCAATCCTCAGCACCACATAAAAATAAATAAATAAAGATATTTTTTTAAAAAAGGACATTTCATACTTCTTAATGGAATTATACATCAACAAGACATAACAATCATAAATATCTATGCCCCAGTATAGATATAGAATATGGAACAATGGGGCTTCTACATATATCAAACAAATCCTTCTCAAATACAAGAATCAAATAGACCACAACACAGTAATACTTGGTGACTTTAACATAGCTCTCTCACCACTGGACAGATCTTCCAAACAAAAACTGAACAAAGAACACATAGAACTCAATAAAATTATCAATAATTTAGACTTAATAGACATATATACAGTATTCCATCCATCAACAAGCAAATACACTTTTTTCTCAGCAGCACATGGATCCTTTTCCAAAATAGATCATATGTTATATCACAAAGCCAGTCTTAGCAAATACAAAAAAATAGAGATACTATTCTACATCTTTTCTGATGACAATGAAATAAAATTAGAAATAAATGACAGATTAAAAATAGAAACTATTCTAACACCTGGAAACTAAATAATATGCTATTGAATGATGCATGGATAACAGAAGACATCAGGGAAGAGACAAAAAAAATTCTTAGAGGCAAATGGAAACTCCAAGACAACATATCAAAATCTCTGGGACACCATGAGGGCAGTGCTAAGAGGAAAGTTCATTACATTAAGCTCATTTAATAAAAGAAGTAAAAGTCAACAAATCAATGACTTGACTCTTCATCTCAAAGCCCTAGAAAAAGAAGAACAAACCAAAAACAAAAGAAGTAGAAGACAGGAAATAATTAAAATCAGGATGAAATCAATGAAATTGAAACAAAAGAAACAATTCAAAAAATTGACAAAACAAAAAGCTGGTTCTTTGAAAAAATAAACAAAATTGACAAACCCTTAGGAACCCTAATGAAAAGAATGAGAGAGAAAACCCAAATTACTGAAATTCGTGAAGAAAAATGAAACATCACAACAGACACCACTGAAATACAGATGATAATTAGAAACTATTTTGAAAATTTATACTCCAGTAAAAAATAAAACCCTGAAGACACCAACAAATTTCTAGAGGTATATGACCTACCCAAACTGAACCAGAGGTCATACACAATTCAAACAGATCAATTCCAAGTAAGAAAATAGAAGATGCCATCAAGAGCCTGCCAACCATGGAAAGCCCAGGTCCAGATGGAATCTCAGCTGAGTTCTACAAGACTTAAAGAAGACTTAATATCAATACTCCTCAAACTATTTCATAAAATGGAAAAGGAGGGATCCCTTCCAAACTCATTTTATGAGGTGAGTATCACCTTAATTCCAAAACCAGACAGAGACACATCAAAGAAAGAAAACTTCAGACTAATATCCCTGATGAACATAGATGCAAAAATTCTCAGTAAAATTTTGGCAAATTGCATACAAAAATATATCAAAAAAATAGTGTACCATGATCAAGTGGGGTTCATTCCAGGGATGCTAGGTTGGTTCAACATATGGAAATCAATTAACGGAATCCATCATATCAACAGACTTAAAGATAAAAGTCATATGATTTTATCAATTGATGCAGAGAAAGCATTTGACAAAATACAGCACCCTTTTACGTTCAAAACACTAGAAAAACAAGGGATAGTAGGAACATACCTCAACTTTGTAAAAGCTATTTATGCTAAACCCAAGGCAAACATCATCCTAAATGGAGAAAAATTGGAAGCATTCCCTCTAAAAATGGGAACAAGACAGAGATGCCCTCTCTCACTGCTGCTATTCAACATAGTCCTTGAAACACTAGCCAGAGCAATTAGACAGACAAAAGAAATTAAAGGGATACAAATAAGAAAAGAAGAACTCAAACTATCATTATTTACAGATAACATGATTCTATACTTAGAGGATCCAAAAAACTCTACCAGAAAACATCTAGAATTAATAAATGAATTCATCAAAGTAGCAGGATATAAAATCAACACCCACAAATCAATTGCATCTCTATGCATCAGTGATAAACCCTCTGAAAGAGAAATTAGGAAAACTATCCCATTCACAATAGCCTCCAAAAAAATAAAATACTTAAGAATCAATTTAACGAAAGAGGTGAAAGACCTCTATGATGCAAACTACAAGACACTAAAGAAAGAAATTGAAGAAGACCATAAAAGATGGAAAAATCTCCCATTTTCCTGGATAGGCAGAATCAATATTGTCAAAATGGCCATACTACCCAAAGTGCTGTATAGATTCAATGAAATTCCAATTAAAATCCCAATGTCATTCCTTATAGAAATAGCAAAGACAATCATAAAACTCATTTGGAAGAATAAGAGACCCAGAATAGCCAAAGCAATCCTTAGCAAGAAGAGTGAAGCAGGAGGCATCACAATACCAGACCTTAAATTATACTACAAAGCTATAGTAACAAAAATGGTATGGTACTGGCACCAAAATAGACATGTAGACCAATGGTATAGAATAGAAGACACAGAGACAAACCCACTTAAATACAGTTATCTTATACTAGACAAAGGTGCCAAACACGTACACTGGAGAAAAGATAGCCTCTTCAACAAATGGTGCTGGCAAAACTGGAAATCCATATGCAGCAAAATAAAACTAAACCCCTATCTCTCGCCATGTACAAAATTCAACTCAAAGTGGATCAAGGACCTGGGAATCAGACCAGAGACCCAATGCCTAATGGAAGAAAAAGTAGACCCAAATCTTCATCATGTTGGATTAGGACCTTACTTCCTTAACAAGACTCCTATAGTGTAAGAAGTAAAATCAAGAATCGATAAATGGGATAGATTCAAACTAAAAAGCTTCTTCTCAGCAAAAGAAACAATGAATGAAGTGAACAGAGAGCTGACATTCTGGGAACAAATCTTTGCCACATGCACATTGATAGAGCATTAATCTCCAGGATATATAAAGAACTCATAAAACTTAACATGAAAAAAATGAACAACCCAATCAATAAATGGGCCAAGAAGCTGAACAGACACTTCTGAGAAGAAGATATACAATTGATCAACAGACACATAAAAAAACGTTCAACATCTCTAGCAATCAGAGAAATGCAAATCAAAACTACCCTAAGATTTCATCTCACGCCAGTCAGAATGGCAATTATCAAGAATACAAACAACAATAAGTGTTGGTTAGGTTGTGGGGGAAAAGGCACACCCATACATTGCTGGTGGGACTGCAAATTGGTACAACCAACCTGGAAAGCAGTATGTAGATTCCTTAGAAAACTTGGACTGGAAAGACCATTTGACCCAGCTATCCCACTCCTTGGTCTATATCCAAAAGACTTAAAAATAGCATACTACAGTGATGCAGCCACTTCAATGTTTATAGCAGCTCAATTCACAATAGCTAAACTGTGGAACCAACCTAGATGCCCTTCGATAGATGGCTGGATAAAGAAACTGTGGTATATATACACAATGGAATATTACTCAGCAATAAAAGAGAATAAAATTATGGCATTTGCAGGTAAATGGATGGAGTTGGAGAATATCATACTAAGTGAAGTAAGCCAATCCCAAAAAAACCAAATGCAGAATGTTCCCTCTGATAAGTGGATGCTGATCCATAATGTGGGGGAGGACATGGGAAGAATGGAGGAACTTTGGGCAAAGGGGTAGGAGGGGGGAGGGGGCAGGGGGATAGTAAAGATGGTGGAATGTGATGGACATTGCGCTAGCTTTATGTATGACTGCATGTATGTTGTGAGTCTACATCACATACAACCAGAGAAATGAAAAGTTGTGCTCCATCTGTGTACAATGAATCAAATGCATTCTGCTATCATGTATACCTAAGTAGAATAAATACATAAATAAAATTTTAAAAAAAAAGAATGGAGGCAAGTATTCTAGTTAAGGATACTTAACCAAGTTACACTAATAGCCAAGTTACACTAATCCAGAACAAAGATAATAGTGACTCAATTCAGTGGAATGAGGCATAAAAGAGACTGAATGCCAAGAGAGCCCCCAAAAGAAACTGAACAGGCTTTAGTGTTTGGCGAGATAGAAGAAGGGATCAGAGAGGAGAATGGACAATCTAGGAAGATTTTCAAAGACATGACTTGCTGTGTTGCCTTTGTTTTTAGAGCTAGATGGTGTGGAAGGAAAGAACATACAAGCTTTGACTGCTGAGAATGTTTTTTCCCTTGGCTCCACCTTTTAGCAGCAGGGGATAAGTCATGTTGATTTCTTAAATTTCAGTTTCCTCATCTGTAAAATGGGGATAATTTTTCTAGGACTTTAATTTTTTTGTGTTTTATTTTATTTTATTTATTTTTGATACCAGGGATTGAACTCATGGGCACTTAACCACTGAGTCACATCTCCAGCCCTTTTTATTTTATATTTTGAGACAGGGTCTCACTAAGTTACTTATGGTCTCACTAAATTGCTAAGGCTGATCATTGATAGCTTTGAACTTGTGATCCTCATGCCTCAGCCTTCCAAGCCACTGCGATTTCAGGCATGTGCCACCACCCTTGGCAAGTTTTTTGTTTGTTTTTAACTGAAACATTAAAAACTGTACATATTTATGGGATACAAGGTAGCATTTTCAATACATTAGACAATGTGTAAAGATAAGATCAGGGTAATTGGTATATAGATTGCATCATTTACCATTTATTTGTGTTAGGAATATTCAAAATTCTCTCTACTAGCTAATTTAAGATATACTATTAATTGATGTCAGAGTTTCTCTGCTGTGCTATGTAACTTTAGAAGTTATTCCTCATATCCAAATGCATCCCTGTACCCATTAACCATCTCTCTCCATCTCCATTCCCCTACATCTTTTCCAGCCTCTTGTAACCACTCTTCTACCCTCTACTTCTATGAGATCAACTTTTTAGGAAGGATTTTAAATTGAGAAATGAGATGATGTAAGAAAATGCTTCCTTTCATGAAATAGGACTTATGTCAGTCAAATTCAGAAACCACATAAGGTATTGTCACAATTTAGATATTAGGTGTCCCCCAAAAGCTCATGTGTGAGACAATGCAAGAACATGTAGAGGTGAGATGATTGGGTAATGAGAGCCTTAACCCAATCAGTGAATTAATCCCCTGGTAGGAATTAACTGTGTGGTAACTGAAGACAGGCAGAATTGGCTGGAGGAGGTGGGCACTTAGGTCTTGCCTCTGTATCTGGCAACTGGAGTCTCTTTCTGCTCTCTGATCATCAAGTAAGCTGCTTCCCTCAGCCACACACTCCTGCCATGATGTTCTGCCTCACCTAAAGCCCTGAGGAATGGAGCCGACCTTCTATGGACTAAGATCTCTGAAACCGTGAGCCCCCAAATAAGTTTTCTGTCCTCTACAATTGTTCTTGTCACTCTTTTAGTCACAGCAGTGAAAAAGCTGACTAGAACAGGTGTGTTAAGCAAAAAGATATTGAGTATGGAGAACTTCATAAAATGCCGACCAAACAATTTGAAAGACTAGAGAAATAAAGGACAGGGCCACTCGACTTTCAAGCACAGTACTGAACTATAATACAGAGGGCAAAAAGCTGAGGTCGCTGCTACCCAGAGGTCAGGAGGATTCAGGAAACTGATGTGGATGTTATGGATTCTCTGCAGTCCCCAAAGGGGTGATGAGAAATGAAATATGAGACATGATCATTTCAAAACTCACATCTGCCTAGGGCATGAGTTAGCTACCATTGCTGCTATTGGGAGAAGGCCTTGCCTCCCTATACATCCCTAAGCAAGAATATTTCTTTGATAGATTATCAACTGCATCCAAAATTCCATGTGCAATTCATAGGTTTCTAGCCACGGCAATGCGGGACAAAGCATACGAAAGAAATGAATGATTACCAACAATACTCAGCTCAGTTCTTAGTAAGTCTGATTTTAGATGTAGTGATTTTCTGAACAGGCAGAAAACAGCTTTGGGATGAATTCTCTTTGGGACATTTTAGCTTTGAGGTTCCTGTGAGACATCCAGGCAGGTATACATGGTAAAATAATTGAAAGGGTAGGTCAGAGATATAAATAAAGATTAGGAAGTCTCACCTTAGTAGTGGTAGCCAAAAGTCATGCAATGACTTCCATCCATCCATTCCTCCTCCTCCCGTAGGAAGAGGATACAGACTGAGAAGATCTAATTCCAAGCACAGGGCTCCAGGATCTGGCAACATTCAAGGGATGGAAAAAGGTGGAGAAGTTCACAAAATCTGAGAGAATCTTAAGAAGGAGGTTGTGATCCGCAGAGTCCAGGCAGGAAACGAAATAAAGCAGGGATGGACGTGGTCCACTGGGTTTGTCAATTTGATGCCATAGTTCACCCTGGCAGGTTCAGTTTCAATGAACCAGGCAAAGCCAGGTTTTAACACCATGAGGAGAAGAAAGTGTGGGTATAGTCTCCTTGAAGAAACTTGGCTGTAGAGAAAATATATGGGGCAGGAAGATACAATCTGCTTAAATAAGGAGCTCTACACCATAAAAACAACTACTAAAATGGTAATACAGGTTTTTTGTTTTGTTTTATTTTGTTTGCCTAACAACTATCTTTAGTAGCTATGTTTCTGTGTTGTATATTCTAGAAATGCTTCCTTATGTCAAGGATAATGATCACCTAGATTATATAATGGTTATTCTGGGTGGTGTGATTTGAAGAGATTTTTTTCTCTTATCTTTTCATATTCTTCACAGCTTGATATGAGCATAAATCATTTAAGCAAAGGCAATTATCTTCATCTCTAAAAGAAAAACAAGTTTTCTCCATACTTAGTATTAGTTCAGCCTTTAGGTTATTTGATAGGAATGATGTTTTTGTTGATAAAATCTTGGAAAAGTAAACCCAGTTTCTATGTAGATATCAAACTTCTTCCTGGACTCAGGGATTTTAAAGGTAATTATGATACTGAAATGTCTAATGAATGAGGACATTCTCATTCATGTGTCATCTATTGATGGCTAAGGGTTGGAAATTAACCCTTTAACTTGATGATCCATAGCTAGAAACTTACATAGAATTCTAGCTTCACAATTTTACAGTTCAGAATTTTGACATGGAAGGAAGTAAAAAAGACCATAGTTTACTACCTTAAAGGACAGGTGGAAATTTTGACCCATTAAAGGGAAAATAGTCTGGCCAAGACCACACTGTTGATTAAGAATGAGAAGTTAGAATCCCAAGCCTCCTGCAATCTAGGGAAAAACACAGAAGAGATTAAAATGAATGATGATCCACAAGAATACCCAGCTCCAACCTTGATGAATATGATTTTGGAGACAGAGGTCTTATGAACAGGCCACCTGGTTCATTAGTGAGCCTGAGCTTGCAGAGTCTGAGAAAAGGCTGAAGGCTGGAAAAGAGGGTGTAAGAAATGACAAGTTGAGGAATTGGAATTGTTTAACTTTGAAAACAGAAGACTGAAGAGATGCTTAATAATTTCCCAGGAAAAGAGGAGCAATATTTTTTTGAATCTCTCTTAATGATATAGATAATAAAAGTTTTCTCCACATTGGTACCCTTGCTATCCTTTCCATGAAATATTCTTTCCTTTATTGTACCACCGCCTCACATATCACTCTTTCAAAGTCTTTCAAGAAGTGCCAACTTTCTAACCTTTCCCAGACAAGTCTACTTCACATGGAACAGTATTTTCTCAGGGGTTCTGTTAGCACTGCTGGTTGGAACCAAGGAGATTGACACACACATTTTCATAATGCCTCATTAATTTACTTCAACATGTCTTTCTTCTTAGAGATCTCTCTGAGCCCTTCATTTTTAACCCTCCAACTTCTTCCATTTCCTAGCATGGAAATAACCTGATAATACATACTCAATGAATACTTGGGAAATTTAAGCCATGGCATAGGAAATTGTAAAATACAAAACACATTTTTCTATTAGTAACATTAAGTAAAATATAAAATCATCTTTAAACTTCTTTAAAAACAGACAATTATCTATCTAGGAAGCTTCAAGTATAATACTATAAGACACAAGAATATAAGGATAAGCTACAATCTTTCTTGAGTTGAAGTCTTGTGATTCTGTTATCATTTATATTAAATTATATGAAAAATCTCAAATATACTTCATCAAGAAATGAATGTAGAAGTTTCAGTGATTTCTGATGTTGATTCGGGCAATTAGAGTCAAACTGTTCTATCACTCCATTGATGGGGTGTCCAGAATGATATTCTACTGCACCTAAATAAAATAAAGAACTGAATGGTTGATTCAATTGCTGTATAATCAAAATGTCCTAGTTATATCCTAGTGATGAGAACCATATGCTGAAAGCCACATGCACCACTCTGATGTCATAAAAGCTTATGCATGAGCCAGGTGTGGTGGTGCATGCCTGTGATCTCAGTGACTCATGAGACAGAGGCAAGACTGAAGCCAATTTCAGCAACTTAGTGAGGACTTAAGCAACTTAAAAAGACCCTCTCTCAAAATAAAAAATAAAAAGGGCCGGGGGATTTAGCTCATGGTTAAGTGCCCCTGGGTCTTTTTGTAAAAAAAAAAAAAGGGAAAAGAGAAACATGCTGTGTTTTTTGTCTTGCCCTTTCATTAGCATGTAAATCTAATACAATAAATATGTTAGGATAATTAATTACTTGTTATTAAATAGAGCTAATTAAAATATTGCTTCCCAAATTGCCTTCTTGAGAGGCACACTTCTTTAAAAAACTAATGGGGCCATGAATTGAGGTTGTGATATAGTAGTGACTATAACTTTCATACAGATAAATATGGGATGTTTCCACAACTAGTAATGTTTAAATATAATTTTAGGATAAAGTTGTATATCATTTAAAGTAGGACACAGATTCCTGAAAGGGAAAAACCAAAGTGTGTTTATGGCCTCAACAGCCTTTAGACATGATTCAGTATGACTTGAAAAAGAGACATCTTCTTCAGGAGGATTTGAGAGATCACCTTGTCTGGGAACTGAAAGTACTCCAAAAGCAGAGCTGGCTTCACTGTAAAGCTAACGAAGCTGGTGCATCAGGGTCCCTCCCTTTCCCAGCCACTGAGTATGATCGAGTGCCCAAGCAGCTAGACTGTGGAGTGTGAGAAGGAGAACCAGCCAGGTTCCTATCAGGAAGCATTTCTATGTACCCATCTCTAGTAAGTTGCCTAAAAAGATCTCTGAATCTTCAAGGCTCACAAAATTTGTTGTGATTTATTCACTTATTTTAGGTACAATCACTTGTAAATCCTGCCCCCCACCCCACCTCCCACCATTCATGGATCTCCAAATCATGTAAATTTCAGGACTTAAAAAACCTGCCCCTATCCAACAATAAGAAGGACTTCTTTGGAAAAGGAAATTCATTTTAAAGAATTTTTCTAATTGAAATTTCATTAGCTTCACCAAAGCCCTTGATGTGATTTGTGTTAAAGTGGGCCAATGGTCTGCGTAACTCATCATTTGGAGATTGGGGTTTAATGAAGTTAACATTCATCTTCAGAGGCAAATGAGAACTCTAATTTAGATGCAGCACCACAGACCCTTATAACGACAGGGGGATCCTTGGCATAAACTTGACAAGGCAGAGGCTAATTCCAATCTCATTACTAAGCAGGTTCCTTCCACAGGGCTTTCAAGAATCAAGTAAATATCATGGCAAAAAGGCATGATCTGCCCCAAAATCTGTCACCAAAAGCTGAATTCAGCCCTGAGAAATTTTAGCAGCCGGCCCACACCATGATGAATAATGGGGTACCGAGATTCAAAGCAGTGTGAGAAGAAGAAAAAAAAATTAAAGAATTTCAGGGCCCTCTGGAAAACCATGCCCAAGGCAGGCTCTACTCTGCAGAGCTAATGAAATCACAGCTTTAACATGGATCCAGTTCTGATCCACTGATATTCGTCAATTGCCCTAAAGAAAAAGGCTAAGAGTTCAAAAATGTTCAAAACCCAATTAGCAAATACATTTCCCTCACTTTTAATTTCATGATTCACTAACATGCCCTGTACTGTAGATGATTCAACAACTTTAATAACAAGGGTATGGCAGACCGCTAGTGCAATTAAGATAGAGTATGTGGTTTTAAAAACTTAAAGTAACTTCTATCATTCACATGAAATATCTTTTAATATTTAAAGTAAATATTTTCAGAAAATTCTCCACAGGATTTAATAAGTCAGAGGACAATCTCTCCTTCAAAAAGACAAAAATCCTTCCATATTTGATAATGTTGAGTAACCTGAAGGACATTATGCTAAATTAAATCAGCAGTCACAAAAGGACAAATTCCATTCATGAAGATCTGAAACAGTCAACTCATAAAGGAAAAGAATAGAACCCTGTTTGCCAGGGACTGAGAGAATGGAAAGAAGAAAATGCTAATCAATATGTATAAATTACCAGTTGTACACATTGATTGAACTTCAAAGATTTTTGCACAACATCATGCCTGTATTATATAGTATACTGTAATGTACACTTAAAAATATGTTAGGAGGGTAGAGTTTTTTTTTAACCATAATAAGAATTTTTACCATAATAACATAAAATAAAGAATAATATAGACATAATAATGTAAAATAAAGAAGGGAGGAAAGGGGACAAGAAGAAAAGGAAAAGATGACAGGCAGAAGAGATATTTTCCAAGAAAAAGAATACAGTTACTTCCTCAGCTGGAATGGATAGAGGCATTGATGGTTGGGAGCAGGGAGGTGGTGGGTAGGGTGGCAAAGATGAGACAAAGATCACGGTTTAAGCTTATGAGACATTAATTGACTTTCTCAGGAGAAATTGGCTACTAGCCAATACTTTAGGGCAGAAGAATTCCACATGTGGACCATGGACTTCTGAGAGTCCCTGAGACACCTTCAGGATACTCTAAAACTCAAAACTATTTTCATGATGACTCTAAAACTTTATTTGCCTTTTTCATTGTATTGATATTTGCATTCATGGAATATGGGCAATGATGGGTAAAACCGTTGGTGGCTTAGGACTAGTTGAGGCGGTAGCCCAGAACTCTATAGTAGTGAGTTACTAGTACCAGATACATTGCACTTCACTGTCACTCACTGGTGAGGGGTGGGGAAATGCCATAGAAGAGTTTCTTTAAAACATCCTTGATGAAGCAGTATAAATATTCACTTTACCCAATAAATAACAGCCCTTATGTATACATCATTTTTTGTATATTCTGTTTGACAAATTGAAGACTATGCAAAAAAGTATTTGTATGCCTCTAAAATATAATAGTTTTCTCAAGGAAAAGAAAAGTCTCTCATGAAAACTCCTAATCACAAAATTTCCCTTGCAGGGTGGGAATAGGAATCAATAAAATCTGTTAGGGCCCAAGAAACAATAATCTAAGAATTTAGCATAGGGTGGTTCTGACCTGGAAGAAATAAAATTAAATTGCCTCTGGAGGACTAAAGCTTTAATCAAATCCTTTAGATTTCCCCAAGAGAGACTAAGCCACCAGAAATAAGTCAGCATAAGTGAGAAAAAGTAGAATAAGAGTCCCATGTAATTCAGATATTTGAATTATTATCCAAGGAACTGAGATCATTAAGTATGACTGAGCAGATTTAAACAAGAAAAAAATTAGAATCTCTAAAAATGAAATAAGAATATGTAAAAATAAAAACTCAGTGGATAAATTAAATGCAATACTAGATGAAGCTTAAGAGAGAATGTGAATAGATAATAAATTCAATGAAATTATTTATGGATAAAAAAGACTCAGAAAGGCAAAAAATGGAAAATATTAAAGAATCATGAAGAAATATGAACATAGGGAGAAAAAGAAAAACTAGAAAAAAGAAAAGGGAAAACAATATTTCAAGAGATACTTAGAATTTTACAGCACTGATGAAAGACATTATTTTTCAAACTTGAAAATCATAAATCCCAAATAATTTTAAAAAAATTCATACCTAAATACATCATAATGAAATTTCAAAGTCTAAAGAAAAACAGAAGACATTCATATATCCAAAGAAAAAAGACCAAAGGACTAAATGGTAATTAGACTTAAAGCAGCATTTTCAATATCTTTCACAGAAGACATCAAACAGCAGAATAAAATCCACAAAGTATTGACAAAAATGTCAGGATTATATCCCTTTCTATACATATAAAGCAAGGGGGGAAATTAAAACATATTAATAAAACTGAAAGTTAAAAGTTTACCACTAATTGATCCTCACAAGTGAAACTCATAAAAGTTGTACTTCACTGGATTAGTTTAGGTAGCTTACAACAGAATTTTATTCTCACACTTCTGGAGGGTAAAAATCTACAACTTTCCAAGCTGGTGTGTCAGCAATCCTTGGAATTCCTTGCCATATAAATGCAGTCATCCCTCAGTATCCATGGGGGATTTTTTTCAGGACCCCTTCATAGATAACAAAATCCAAAGATATTCGAATACTTTATATAAAATGGTACAGCATTTGCATATAACCTAACACATCTCCTATATACTTTAAATTGTGTCAAAATTACTTATAATGCCTAATATAATGTAAATGGTATGAAAATAGTTAAACTGCATAGTTATTCTGCATAAAGGAATAATGTCAAGAATAAGTCTGAACACATTTAACATATATATACAACTTTTACTAGTACTTTTTGATCCCCAATTGAATCCATGTAGGCAGAACCTGTGAGTATGGGGGTGGGGACAATGTACATCACCCAAGCTCTGCCTTTCCTGTCACATGTCACTTTCCCTGTGGGCCTCTCTGTATCTCTTCTAATAAAGACATCAGTCATCTTGGATAAAAGAGCCCTCATTCCAGTATGAGCTCATTTTATGTTATTGCATCTACAAGGACTTTATTTCCAAATAAGATCACATTCTAAACTATTGGGAATTAGGACTTCAGTATATCTTTTTGGCAAGTGTAATTCAACCCATAATATTCATCTATAAGAAAAATGGCTTAAAAAGAAAAACTGAAATGGAAGAAGGAATTCTGAGTGAAAAAAATTGTTAAGTGAGGAAAACTAAAGAAATACTGCATAGATTTATGAAGTAATTTCTAAGCCAAGTATTAAAAATAGAACTAACCCGATCAATAAATGAGCTAAGGAACTGAACAGACACTTCACAGAAGAAGAAATACAATCCATCAACAAATATGTAGGATAGTAGAATGAAACAGACATTATTACCTTATGTACATATATGACAGCATGACCAATGTAATTCTACAACATGTACAATCAGAAAAATGGGGAACTATACTCCTATGTATGATATATCAAAGTATATAAATGCATTCTACTGTAATGTATAACTAATTAAACAAATTTAAAAAATAGAACTAAACAAGAGAAAATGCCAATGGAAGATAGGGTAAAAAAATCAATGCTCAAATTATCTAAGATATTCAGGGGAAGAGTAAAAGTATGGAATAATTTTAGACCTTCAGTCAGTATGCAGTTTCAAATTTTAAGAACTTTTAAAGAATTTTTAAGGATTTTTTTTCAAATTTTAAGTAATCATTGAAAAATAGAAAATGAGAGTTTATCTTCTAAATACTAATGGAGGAAAAAAAGGTCATTCAAAAATACTCATCTTAAAAGATTTAAATAAAAGAGGAAAAATAAATGACATTAAACACTCATGGTAAGAATGACAAAAATAATTCCAAATATTTCAAAAAATTATGTTGAATGTAAGACACTCAACTCTCCATTTTAAAGGCAAAGTTTGTCAACTAAACAAGAAATGTTACTAGAGAAATAGCTATAATAAAATTATATAGAAATCTTCAAATTAAAAGGATAAAATAACTGTATTAAAATAGTTCTGGTGCAGATATATTAATATCAGAAAAAACAGATTTCAAGGCAGAATTGTTATCAGATATAAAAGAAAGAGTTACTATATAATGAGAAAAAGTTAAAATTCATGAGGATAGTCAATTCTAAATTTATATGTACCTAACATCATGGTCTCAAATATATAAAAGCTAAAATTACAAGATTTGCTACCAAAAAAATGATGGAGAATTTTAAGACTTTCCTTTCAAAAAAGTAGTTGAAGCAGAAAATTCATATGAATGTAGATTTAATATGAAAATACATTTTAAAAGTTTGATCTCATAGATATCCTATCAATAAAAATCACATTCTTCTTAAGTACCTAAAATGAAACATTTCCAAAATTAGTCAATTATTAGACCACAAAACAACACAACATATTCAAAGAAACAGGATCAGAAAGAACACTTCTCTCTCAACACAGTGCAACTAATTTGGAAATCAATAATAAATAACTTTTAGTACCTATATATTTAGAAATTTTTCATCTAAAATATTAGCAGTTTTCTTAAGTATTTTAATAGTTGGAAGTATATGATAATAAGAATTAAAAGGGACTGATATCGACTCCTGCTTCCAGGAGGGTGGAGGAGATGTGCTTTGCTTATTTCTCCTGCTAAGCACAGCACAGTTAAAACTCCCTGAGCATCATACATAAAATGATAAATATAAGAAGAGAGAAGAAAGTAGAACAGCTCCTGAGCTCAGAACTCCAGGAAAGACACAATCATCTGTTCCCTGAATTTTCTTTTACTTCATAAATCTAAAAATCCCAAACCAGGTATTAGAGAAGTACTACCTGGAAATGCTAAGGGGAACAAAAACAAATGAACACAGAGACAACAAAAGTCTATTTTCTTTAGCCATAGGACCAGGAAAAGGGGAAGCCAAGCAAAACAGAAAAGTTTTCAACGATTTCCATTCTACTCCAATCAAATACCCTGAGAAAATCTTTCTGTCTGATCTTTGCAACTTTCTGTGAATCTATAATCATTTCAAAATAAAAACTTTAAAAAAAGGAGGAAAAGATGGTGATATAACAAGGAATAGCTGAATTGGTAATTTATTTTAGAGGTCAAAGATGGACTTTCTGAGAAGACATTTTGGTTGAGACCCAAAGAAGTTAGCCATGCTGTGGAGATAAAGAACTAACACTTGAGGCTGAGGGAACATGTAGAGAAAAGTCCAAGGTGGAAATGAGTTCGGTGTGCTCTAAGGAAAGAAGAAAGTCCAAGATAAAGAGTACAGAGACAGGTGGAAAGTAGTACAAGATGAGTCGTGTTAAAAGAAAAACTAGACAAAATTTAGCAGGGTTTAATAGAGCAAAAAAAGAACTGATGAATCAGGCAACACTCAAAACCAAAATAGGCTCTAAGAACTCCATCCTGGAATGCAGTCAGGCAACATTGATGGAAAAGAAATGGAAGTGAGCTACAGAGAGTGCTAGATTGGTTACAGCGCAGTGTTTGCTTAATTTGAACATGAACTGATCTGTTGGCTACCAGCTGTTGACTGAAGGTTAGCTGCTGTCATTGGCTGAAACTCAACTATTTGTTACAAAATTATACATCTAAACTAGACTACCAATTTACCTAATAAGTTAGGTTCCAGTTTGTTGGTAAATCAAATATGAAGGTCTCCTCAAGTCAAATTTAGTTTGACTCAACAGCGGGAATATCAGAAAGGGACAGGATATAGGAATCTGTATGTGTAATTAAAAACCATTAAGCAGTTGAATGAGATAGTCCCATTTATTAAACATTTTCTTTAATCACTCAAGTTTCTGAGTGAAAAAGGATTACTATCCAGAGTACAAGAAGTAGGACTAATTGCAAGATCTCCTGAGGTGGTAAGAGATGGTAATGGTTTGATACATGAATAACAGTGGACACATTATGGGTAATTTTGAAAATATAAAAGATAATTGTAGTGTATTAAATGTGAGAAATTTTTTTTTTTTTTGGTACTGGGGATTGAACTCAGGGGTACTCCACCACTGAGCCACATCTCTGGCCCTATTTTGTGTTTTATGTAGAGACAGGGTCTCAGTGAGTTGCTTAGCGCCTCGCCATTGCTGAGGCTGGCTTTGAACTCGCGATTCTCCTGTCTCAGCCTCCCTAAGTGCTGGGATTACAGGCTTGTGCCACCGCGCCCGGCTGAGAAATTTTTTAAAAGTATAATCAAAGGTAACTGCTTAGTTTTGGCTAAAAACTGGGTAGATATCCGTGCCTTTAACTGGGGCTATAAATACAGAACAAAATTGAGGTATGGGAACAGAAATCCAGAGTTCTATGATAAGGAAATTGATCAAAGGATTATATATATAAGTGAAGATGCCAAGGAGGCCCTTTTGGGGAGAAGTCAAGTTTGGTATACAGATTCGAGGGTCAATGCCATAATAAAAATAGCATTTCAACCCTAGGATAAAATCATCCAATGAAGGTGTCTACTGGTAGAAAAGAGAAATTAAAACTAAGCCAGAGACAACTCCAAACTTAGAGGCCAAGATGAGCAGAAGAAAGGTGAAGGGGATTGAGAAGGAGCAGCCAGTGAAGTAGGAGGAAAACCAAGACATCATAATGCCACAGACACCAAGATTTGCTTTTCTAGGAGCAGCTGAGCAAGTGCTGGCATATAGAGGGTATCAGGGATGATAGGGTGAAAGGGTATAAATAACATCATGAAGCTGAGAGAGAATGGAACTCGGGGCATAAGAGGAAGCAACGGACTCCCACAGCAATGACATCCACCCTGGTAAAGAGAGAGAAGGCGTCAAAGTGTGGGGACCAGTGCAGGCTGCTGGAGGTATGCTGAGAAAGTTCTTATTTTATTTCAACAGCTTTCTCAAGGAAGTATGAAGTAGAGTTTTAAGTTGCAAGTTGACATGTAGAAGTAGTACAGGAGTTCTGAAGCGAGAAAAGAAGGTGTGAAATAGTTGTTTGGGGGTGAGAGCTCGAACATGCCAGGGAAGATGAGAGGATTGCTGGGCAGCCTTCTGAGTGTTGTGATCATGGCTTGGACATGAAACCCATGAATCTGGTGTTACTCCAGCAACCTCAAACTGCTGGGTGCAGGCGTGGGCTCAGGAAATATTTTGATTTAACCAAGGTTGGGTTGATGAATTGATTGTCACAAGCACAAGGACAGGAGAGAGGAACAAAAGACTTGAAGGTGCTTGGAAAGACGCGACTACCACAATGCATGGTCTTCAAACTCTTTTGCTTGCAAAGCCCCTAAAAATAGTTTTGAAAAACTATGTGCCCTCCACACATTTTTAAGGTAACATCTACACTTTTCATTGTAAATTTAAATGTGATAGACTTTTTGACATATAGTGTACTTTTTATGTGTCACTTTTTAAGAAATGTAACCAATGAATTTAAATACCATATAATTTTGGTACCCACCATCATCCATTTAAAAATACATTTCAAAGAGCTTCTTAAATTGAAATTTTACATCTTTTTCTTTCTATTTGAGCCTGTACTTTCAGTCCACTCCCTTCACACCCACCCCCTCAACTGAATTTTATAATATATTTTTGTACTCATAAGATTTTTATTTATCATCCTCACACATTCCTCTGCAACAAAAATATGTATATAAACTAAAGTTTAAGTAATTTTTATGTTTTCCATGAGCATAAGGTTCTAAGTCCTAGAAATTTTCTTCTAGACCAATTTACTATTCCAATTATTATTAAGTGCCTATGATGTTTTTTACACATTTAAACCTTTTGTCAAAACATTGAAATAATAAATTTTTTATAAATAACATCAAACATAAAAACTAACATTTTATTAAAAGTTCTTTTAACAAGAACTAAGATAGTTAAGATTAGTGAGGATACTTTTTGCCAATTAATGATTTCATCTACAGGTAAACGCTACACTTTTGGGATTAAGTTACAAAAAATATAGACTAGTGACAATATTCTTACATTGTATTTACATATATGTGCTGAGATACCATTTTCTCATACCTTAGTGGGCAGGAATGGAAGAACGTTTCATAGTAATGCCACTTGACTCTGAATTCCTTATGAGTTGAAAGTAAAAAAAAAATGATATAAAGAATATCTTAATAATCTATCAGCTGATAATGCAATTTATTAATGGTAAGAAATTAGAAATCTAATTTGCAAAATAATTTGTTATTCAGTTATTGGTATCATTTATTTTCTCAATTTCTGAGATGTATACCAAAAACTTTACCAAGACTTATCTGAGTATAAATTTATACTGGCTGTTCTTTCAGTTAGAGGCACTTTGTTTAATTCAATCCATATGATGAGGTGGGGAAAACAAAAGAAGGGTATGTGAGTTCTCCCTCTATTGTTTCTTACAACTGCATGTGAATCTTATCTCAAAATAAGACTTTTAATTTAAACAATGCGATTTGAGGAAAACATCCATCAAGCATACTGTATTGACAGAATGAAATGATTATTTGGCCTACTTAGCCAGGTGGTCAGAATTAGCCTCCAGCAGTGACCAGTCATATTGACAGCATGTACCTGGGTATAATATGACAACAGCACCTTCCTGGGGGTCTTTCTCCCAAAACCCATAACCCCAGCTTAATCATGAGAGAAACTTCAAACAAATCCCAAAAAGGGACATCCTACAAAATACCTAGATAGTACTCCTTTAACTTGACAAGTTCATCAAAACCAAGAAAGTCTGAGAAGCTATCAGAGCCAAGAACAGAGCAAGGAGACAAGGTGACTAACTGTAAGGTGGTCTTCTGTGTAGGGCTGTGGGACAACAACAACAAAAGATATTAGGTAAAAACAGAGAAATTTTGACTCAAATATGGCCTTTGGTTAGGAATAGTACATCAATATTGGAATATTAATTTGTTCATTAATTGTGACAGATATACCCTAACAATGTAAGTTGTCACTAAGAGGGAGCTGAATGTACAATATAGGGGAAATGCAATACTGTCTTTGCAGCTTTTCTATAAACCTATAATTTTCTAAAATTTCAGTTTTCATTTGATGTAAAGTCCTATGGCTAAGTTCTTTGAATAGCTAAGGTAAAATGTTCAAATATGTAAACATATTGATTTAATTTTCAGCATTTCTTTCCTCTCATATGACTTTCCCTCAGAGCAGTACTTTCGTTGATAACAGACTGGAGATGAGAGTCAAAGTCATTAAACAAAAACTGTTATGTTTCCTTCTACCATACTACTTAATATCTGAATTCAGAACATCCCAACATGGGGAAAATATATTATTTATGAAACCATGTTTCTCTTTAACTAAAATACATAAGGACAAAGAATGTGGAAAATTCTGAGCTTTAATTAATCATCAAGAAAAATGCCCACTAAATATTTTGACATCACTTCACTTGGCACCTTGAAGATTTCACAGCCTGATTGAATACATAATGGTAAGATCTGGGATGGGAAGGTCTGTACTTTTCTCTGGTAAAGCAGGAGAAGGGTACTGTAAATGACTGAGTTCTCAGGTAGATTAATTTAATTAATTAATACTTGACATGAAAGTTGAAGGTTTCCGTACAACTATCTTTGTACAAGTTCTTCCTTGGCCAAGTCTTCCCATACTTATGGGTAACTAGTTTGAGGACCACTAAGGTGATGAGCCCTGGAATCTAAGTTTGGTAAGGAGGATAGTGGAGACACAGGGAGATTATGGATTGAGAAAAGCCAGTGGTTTGGCCACTGGTTTGGTGGGTCTGATGAAGTTGAAGAAGCGCTGACGTGAAAGTACCTGGAGAGGTAGGAGAACAAAGGAAAGAGAACAACAAGAGCAAGAAGATGAAAAATGAGATTTTTTATTTTTTTTAAGAAAGGGAGAAAATGAGAAAAGGCAAGACCAAGATAGGTGTCTGCATGCTACTGGTAGGTGGGAAAGTACCACATCCATTCATTTTCAGGAAGATCTAAAGTGCTCACAATGACCACGGCTGCCCCTCAGCAAACCTGTCTTGCTCTTGACTGTGTCCCTTAAACCAAGAACAATTCCTGACATGTGAAAGGTGCTCCATATATATTAGTTTATTAAATGACTGTATTTATGAAATATAGACCATGATGCACATTTGGGGATAATTTTCTCCACCTACCTGCCTTGCATATCAAAGCAAAGAAGTGAAAATGTCATTATCACTGGGTCTACTTTTATTGCATCACTTCCCAAAACATTTTAATCACTTGCACTTTACATAGAAATAACCCTCTTTGACCTTTTTTTTTTGGTACTAGGGATTGAACTCAGGGGTACTCGATCACTGAGCCACATCCCCAGCCCTATTTTGTGTTTTAGGTAGAGACAAGGTCTCACTGAGTTATGTATTTGGTAAGCCTCGCCATTGCTGAGGCTGGCTTTGAGCTTGGGATTCTCCTGTCTCAGGCTCCCAAAGTGCAGGGATTACAGGCGTGCACCACTGCACCTGGCTCCTCCTTGACATTTTTTAAGAATATTTTTAACATGTGAAAAATATAGTCCAATATGCAATAGTAAATCTCTTGAGTATGAGCTCCCTTTTTCCCCTCTCCTGCGGAGTTTATGAAAGCTGCACGCTCTCTTATTCTGCACACACAATACTCTGCTAATATTTACCTACTGAAAGAATTAAGAGTCCAATTCTGGTTTCTTCTCTTCTTGAGGTTGAGCACATTGACTCAAGATGCCTATTTTCCTAGGCTACTGATAATCCATTCATTTTCACCCATGTGTCCAGGAGGAGCTACCTGTACACCAACACCCCACTTGAAAGTCAATGCCATTCACATACCCACTTCTGGTGAGAATCCCTTCATGAAAAGCCACAAAATAAAGCAAAGAATAGGGCAGATATGCTCAGCTCAGAACCTTCTCATTGACATATAGATCAACTCTACTATAATTAAACTTTTGGGTTTTCAACATCTTTCCACAGAGAATACATTTTTGTCACACTGAAGGCTCTAAGTATATTTCCTAGTAGTATTTGAGGGTTAAAGTGAAGAATCCATAGCAAAGCTATTGCCAGATGATGGGAATTCTGAATGCAAACATTTTGGAGAATTTGGCTTCAAGATCTCAAGCCCTTTAGCTTTCCCCCACTTGACCCCATATTTCTTGCTAATTCCTTCAAAGTTGGTTTTTCTATCCCAACACCCCAGGTTGCCCTTTTGCTGTTATGAAATTGTAAACCATGTCAAGGAAAACCTATCTTTGAGAAGTACCTAAGTGGCACATTATGAACTGCAAAGCTCCCACAGAGCAATTTAAAATGATGAATATCCTTTTCAAACATCCTTTTCAAAATTGCACATGGACTTCAGCCAGTCACAAGACAGAGATGTGGAGGATGCATTAAAGTCCCCATCTGCTCTTCACATTGCTCATCATTGATTTATAATCCACAGTAAGTCATCTGGCCACACAAGCAGGGAGGAGACTGTTACCTTTGAGAAGATGTGTCCGTGCCTTAGAAATTTTATCCTACCTGCACCCTGATGTGACTCACTGCTATTCCAGGAAGAGTTCTTCCCTCTATTCTCAGAAGAAGAAAAAAGAGAAAAAAGCCTTTGATACATTTTAAACTTTGAGAAAGTAAATAAAGCTCTTTAGGTATAACTTCAAACTCCTTCTTTCATTAGAGGAGCTTCAGTGTATCTTCACTCCTTTCAAAAGCAGCAGTCCCTTCCTGTTTGAATTCTCATTAACAAAATCACCAATAATTTTCCTAGATCAGCCATCATTTGCTCACTGGGTGACATATGTAGATATTTCCTTTTTCAGAAGCCTTGGGAGAACACCGTTTGCAGGAGATAAAAATGAAAATCAGAGATTTAAGGAAGCAGCCTCAAACCACAACTACTGCTGGTATAATTCTGAGCAGAATCTCAAAGTGGACAGATGTGATGTCTGCCTGACTCTGGCCACTTTAGCCCTGCTTCATCTCCTATAAGAGCTGAAGAGTAAAGGACATTATGCAAGTTCATGCTCTGAAGCTGGTGCAAGGCAGGTTGAACAGTGAGAATGTTTGACATTGGTGTCCATCATGTTACAGCCACTATCTTGGCCATGTGGACTCTGCCATTCTTCATACTGGGCTGCGCACCAGGACCTTACCTTATGGGAAAATTCTATAAGACATTCCCTTAGAATATCCCAAAGACCACATATTGGTATTTTCCGTTATCTACTCTGTACTCTCCTCTGCCCTGTGCCCAATTTTCCTGCCTTCTAACTAGTTCATCTGCTACGTATCAGACATCTGGGGGTTAAAGTTTAAGAATCAAGTCACGTGATCTGCTTAGATGCTAATGGTTGGTACAGAGAGAGAGATTTTGACTTTTCATCCCCTTCAGGAAAAGGAGTGGACTTTATATGGGGCTCTCGTTAAAAACATTAACTTTTCAGGTTAGATGAGGGGGATCTACTGCTGGGAATTTGAAGAAAATATCTTGGGAAAGGCAGGCCAGTGATTCCTGAGTTACACTATTTGATAGTAATTTACTATTTCCCAGTAATCACTGTAATCTTTGGGATCATATAGAATAAAGTTTTACCTGGTTGCCTCAAATAACAGGAGGTGGTATGAAGAAGACATATCCAAATAAGAGCCACTGGAATTTATAAGGAACCTATGAATAGCAAAGGTCATTTGCACAGAAATGGAAATGTAGTTTGAAATTGGAAAATAGTTTAGTCTTCAAGGCGGCGCTAGTGAGTGTGTTGGCTTCGTGTCATTCATTGCCTCTCTTGCCATGATGTTCCTCTTGGTTTCTATTTGCCTGATGCTATTGGCCAATCACCCTGCCCTCTCTCTCCTCTTCGTGTACTCTGATCTCTGCTAACTCACAACTTTTGCTTATTTGTAACCTCTGCTGACTCCTATGCACAGCCCCCATGGTCTCTGACTTTAGATTTGTGTTTTCAGCATTTGTTCTGGATTCTAATGGCTCCACTCTAGTATTTCTAGAGCAAATGCCCCAAAGGAAAAGTTACTTATCTGTTAATTAGATATCTTCTTGTTGAGGAAGAAACTTTTCTGGCATCAGCTGAAGTATTCTTCATTGCTAGCAACAGAAATCAATTTGGCTGGATTAAGCAAAAAAGAAATCTATTGAAATGATTAGAAAGATGCTCAGAAATGAATATCAACAAATGGAGGCACAGCAGCAAAACCACACCACTCAATTTGCTGAGGGAGGACTCTTTGCCATCAACCAACTATAGGAATTGTGACTTGTAACTTATACGTGGACACTGGAAATCAGTATTACTGCTTGTCCCCGTGACATGCTAGTCCTGGAAATTGGACGTTGCTGCAACTATCATCACAAAGACCTCTCCCCATCTGAGCTTCCCTGTATCACCAACCATCTCCCAACTCCAGGGTCAGACTTGATTGCCAAGTCTATATCACAGGCTTTCACAAGTTGAGGTGAGAGGGAAAGAGTATATGGCCTTTGTGATTTCATCAGCAGGAAATAGGCTCTGCCTGCCATTGAGTCTCAAATAGTAGGGAATATGGTAAGAGGGCTAGTTGATAGAAAGCCAAGAAGAAAATGCAGGGAATGTTTGCACTAACTCAGGATCAGCTGCCCTTCCATTACAAATCCATCTGAGCCCATACTCCCTGCTTAGGAGGCCAGGATGTGGCTGCTCACTTAGAGAGGACCATGAGCAGGGTGGTGATCTTGACTGGCTAGTACAAAACTACATCATAACCACAAAGTGTGGGAATTTCTTTCATGTGCACTATTAATTTGAAGGCATAGTTATTCAAAATATGAATTTATGTGTATGTCTGTTTTCCTATTGGATGGTACACATTTTAGGGCAGGGACTTTGTCTTATTTGTTTTTATATCCCTAGTGCCTCTGACACTTCCCAGCACATAGCAGATACCTATTGAATTAAATAAGACATGTGGCCCAGAAATTTTTCTGTAGCCTTGGATAACATAAATTTCCACAAGCTTTTGCAAGGATTATAATTTAAACAAACAAAAAATTCCTTTTAACACATCAGGAAAGAGCTAAAGAAGCAAAAATTTTTTGACTGATACTCTTCCAGAGGAATTTTCTCAGTGTTCCTCTACAGAGCACAGAGCTCTGAAATTGTGGCTGATAAAAGGAGGGAATTGTTTGAGAGAATTGAAGGCAGAATAATTGAGAAGATAGATATTGAAAAGGGAACATCAAAAGGAGGACAGACATGAAGGAAGAAGGAAAATGAGAAAGAGTTAGTCCAAGGAATATTAGAAGAGAAGTTTCCTGATAACCTAGAAGAAAATTAATAAATGCAAAAAGTAATTCTGAATGCTGTTTTGAGAGAAGCAAGGTGGCACTAATACTTTGAAGTATATATTACATTTACTAGCAACTAGATGGTGTGTGTGTGTGAGCGTGTGTGTGTTTAACATTTCTGGCAACCACTTAATATGGTGGAAAAAATTGTTTACACTTTATAAATAAGGATAATGAGGCTCACAGAGGTTATTATATTATGGGCTTAAGTCACACAGATATTAAGCATCAGAATTTAATGATTCTCCACATGATTCCAAATTCCATACTTTTTCCAACAACCTATTTCTTCCTGAGTAAGATTGAAGGTGGGTGGGAAATAATAATCCTGCTCACTAGAAACTCTATCTTCAAATTCCCTGGGCTTAGAATGGTGTCTGAGTTGCCTTGGAAGACATGCTATGGAAGAAAATTTGATATTTAAAAATTTTTAGTTGTTTGGGTATGAAACTTTTAAAGGTAACAGGAACTTTGTTTTTGATATCAGCCTAACTGACTTCAATTCTGCATTGTCCTTGGAGGCAATAAAGGAATTTTATATAGTCTCAAATAGAAAATGACATTATTAGTCCACCTTAACCTAAAGAAATAAGAGGAGCTTGATTCAATCTCTGAATTTACCAAGATCTCAAAACACATTTACATGTTTTTCCTATGCCACATTTGAGTGTCCAATTTTGGTATTTTTTATAGAGTTGCAAAGTGGCCCTGTTGACTTTGAAATTACCCAAAAGCCTAACATCACTAAAGTCTACCAGAGGTCATGCTGGGGAGGTAGAACACCCTGACTCAAAAATAGAAAGGTTGTACAAATGCTAACACTAACTACAAAGGGTTGAATGGTCTCTACCCAAAATGTATATGTCCCTAGAACCTATTAGTTTGGACCTGTTTGGGAGAGAAATCTTTGCAGATATAATTAAGAATCTCAAAATGAGATCATGTTGGATTACGGTGCAACTTAAATCTAATGAAAGTGTCCTTAAAAGAAAAGGGAAAAAGAAACACATCACAAGATGATTTGAAGACAGAGGGAGGGCCTGGGCAATGCATCTACCTATAGCCAATGGGCACCAATGACTGCTAAAATCTAGGGAGAGGTATATAATGGAATCTCTCAGAGCCTCCAAAAGGAACCAAGTGACATTTTGATTTCTGCTGTTCTAAGTCACCCAGTGATGGTTTAAATGGTCATTTGTTACAGAAGCCCTAGGAAACTAATATAACAGAGTTCAGTAAAATGTCAAGAACATTCTTGCAGAACAGACATCAAAGACAAGGACAAGAAAACTCACTTACCTTGGCTCCAAAGGTAAGACAAGGAAAATGAAACTGCTATATATCAATCTAAATGAAAATCCTGCCAGGCAATGAACAATTCTCTTTCCCTCTCTGAAACTTGCAAAACACCTGCAGAGTTTCTCTACAGACAAACTGTATTAGAATCATGTGGGGTGTCAATGAACCAGAGCAAGGTAGCTGAGGCTAGGAATCTTTTTTTTGCCAGGAAGGGATTGAACTCAGGGGCACTTAACCACAGAGCTACATACCCAAGCTCTTTTTTTGTATTTTATTTAGAGAAAGGGTCTCATTAAGTTGCTTAGGGCCTCACTGAGTTCCTGAGGCTGGCTTTGAACTTGCGATCCTCTTGCCTCAGCCACCTGAGCCACTGGGATTATAGGCATGTGCCACTGTGCCCAGCTTGAGGCTAGGAATTTTAAGCACAAAGAAATTTGAGGACAACTGTCTCGAGGTCAGTGGGTCTAACTGTCCTCTCATATTTCTCAGGGCTTCTCAGGTGAGATATGAGAACCACCAGTGATACTCTACATGATTTGGCATTGCACAGAGGACTTATGATTTTATTGTGGGTTGATATACAACTGGTACCTAAAAAACAATGATTTCGTGGGTATTGCTTACAAAGAGGCTAAGTAAAGATTCAAGGTAGTTTTATTAAGTACATAATAGAGCAGGAGGTAGTTGGATGCAACAAATCTCATTGGAGCAGCACAGGTGAGGCTTAGGATGCAAATGCAAAGGTGCTGGAAGAGAAGCAGCTCTGAATCTAGCCCTCTTGATGATACAGCTCATACCACCCTCTTGCATTTTAGATAAGGCACAGAAAGTTACATATAAAAAAGATGTGCACGCTCACCTGCATGCACCACTGCCCTGGGGAAGGAATGAAGAGTCAGAGCCTTTATTTAACAGGGTGCCTCATAGTTAAGCCAGATGTCCTTGGCTGTCTCTACTAGGAAAACAATTGATGGGCCCAAGTAACATGATTCTAGGAGTGGAAAGTGGTGAATGGCAGCCTGTGTGCAAGTGTAAATGGTCACTGAGACTTGGGCAGCATGGTTCTATATTGATTTGCTTTCCTGGCCACAGGTAGATAGGTCTTAGGGTGAAGACAGCAGAGCAAGGTGAACTAGGGGATCAAAGAAAAGACAGTCGCACTACTGTTTCCCAGGGGCTCAAGTAACTTAGGCCACAGAGCCAACAGATTTTGGAATGTCAGAGAGACAGAGACCTCAGACATCAAATGAGCCAACTATCGTTTAAGATAAAAAAGAGACACAGAGTTGTGGGGTGAAGAGCTGACTGGTCAGCAAAGTGAGGCACAGCAGTTAAGGACTCCTTTTTCAGAGGTTCCTTTATATGAGATTCTATGTGCCAGTTACTCCTAGGGACTTTTCTCACTGGCAGCCATAGAAACTGCAATCCTATTCATCCATTTGACGTTTTGGCAGAAGAATCAGAGGGCAACGAGGAGGGGTGCCCAATGAGGGAGGACTGGGGTGAAGCTCATCATAGGATGAGGTGATGCACTCACGCAGCTCAGTCAGAGCTGGGCTTGCGATGATGTTCTCTTATTGTTTGGGCATGGGGGCTGCGCAGGACCCATAAAAGATGCAAGAGAAGAAACTTGGCAAGAAGTGAAATGTTTTCGCCTGCAGAGAGAAGCCCCTGAGTCCCAAAGAAGCTGCACCCCCCACCCCATAAACCCACACAAAAGTTCACCGCAGCACACCTGTCTTCCCCATATGGGGTTCCCTGCGCAAACGCCTCGTAGCCCTCCGGGATTTTCCAGCAGTGGCGCGAGCTCCTCCCTCGCCAGAGCGGGGTGCTGTCCTAGCGAAAAGCGCCCGCCAGAGCCGAGGCTGGGGGGCGGCGGGAGTGGGCCCCGCTCACAGCCATTGGTTCTAAGGGCCGGGAGGGGCGGAGGGACACTGTGAGGGCTGGGCAGAGCTAGAAGCCCCGGGCCCACTCGCGCTGCACCCGCTGCCAGTGCGCTTGGGCCGCGCGCTGTGTCCCTGCGCCCAGCATTCCCGGGGACGGCTCTGCTGGCGCGAATCGCTGAGGCGGGGGCACCGCCCCGCACGAAGCAACAAAGCCCGGCGCAGGTGGGCTCGCGTCGCGACCCGCAGGTCAGTGAGGGGCTCCCCACCCGGCCAGTGAGCTCAGGTAGAGAGGGGAATCCGAGACGCACCGGGTGCCAGAGCGCGAGGGGCTCCCCGACTCCTCACCTAGGGCGGCCTTGAGTCCGTCGGCCTCCGGAGACTCCTCCCAGACTCTCTCCGGGCTTGTTGAGATTTTGCACCTTAGTCGGGAACACCTTCCGAATCTATCCTTTTCGTGGCTGGCTGCGTCCTTAGGGTTCCGGAGCCTCTGCAGCCCAACTGTCCGGGTCTCTGGGAGACTCCTCTGGTTACAACCAGAGCCGCGAGGGGCCAGCACGCAGTGTCCTTGGCCCCGGGATGACCCACCTCCTTCTTAGACACAGGGATCAGGTCTGCCCTCGAGTCCGCCGCTACAAAAGGTTGATTTCTGTGTGCAAGTGTAGTTTTACACTTTGCGCAGTGTATTTCTAGCTGCATTTTGTTTGGCCTTTGTGATGTGTGTGGTCATTATTCTTGTGTTTGTTTTACGCTTATCTGAATTTTTAGGGTCATCTGCCCTTTCCCGGGGAATCGCCACGCTCACACTGCCCGCTGACTTTGCGCCTTATGGTGTTAGTGTGAGGCTTTTCACCAGTCTTCAAGTGGCTCCAGATTCGGAGAAGTTTTTCCCAGCTTTCGTTCCCCAGCTGTGGTTTCTCCGAGTTCCCGTGAAAACCCAGCAAGTAACTGCACCAGCTATCTTTCCCCTATTTCTCATCAGATCTGATGAGACGCTGAAATCCTGCGCTTCCCAGCCGAGGTGCGTGGATTGTGGGCAATTGTTAAATTCTTATTAAGAGGGGGTATATTATGTGCTTTCCGCCAGGGAGCACAAAGACCCATTCATTCACAGAAACATCTTGTTGAGTACCAGGTTTGGGGACTGTGCCGGGAGAGCTCGGGTTTGGTGTCAGATTCCAGATACGGGGTCTGTTTCTTAATGTCCTTCATTTCCTCTGCCGGTTAATTTTCCTTCGGAAAATGTTCTGCTAAAGTAAGTACTTCGGTGGTTCTTTTTGCTGGGTCATGAGATCTGATGGCTAAAGGACGTCTCAAAGCCTTCGCGTTTTGGTATGGTCCACACCACAAGTGAAGAGCACAGGGAAACAGGCAGTGTTTTCTGTCCCGCGACTGACCCGAGGACCACTCCCAAAGATGTTTCTCCTCTCCTCTCCTTGGGTGCACAGCACTTCCGATTTCCCAGATTCATTGTTCAGACAACAGCCTGTCAGCAGGAAAAGAGGCATGATAAGAGACTGTCTTTTCTTAAAAGATTTGCCTCTTAATGCAGTCTTGCTGCCCAATGCACCCTCCTTAAAAAAATTAAAAAGATAATATTTAATTTGCTTAATTATGCAGCTAGTCTGGGCATTTTGCTTTATTTATGATCTGGCCCATAGAGGTTCTTAAATACCTTTTTGCTATCAAATATGCTTCATTTGGCTAAATAGAGAATCATCTTGTCGTCTACCCCCACCATACGCAGGACAGCACCCTTTATAATCTGCAGTTGTTGATCAGTAGTGTAAGTGACTTTTTGTAAAGTGCATGTGAATGAAGCTGCCTCATTATAGGCAGTGTTGACAGCACTCCCTCAGGCCATGCCCTAGTCACCTTCAAATGCTGTGTATGGTGGGGGTAGCAACTCATCTGCCAACCAAAAAAATGATGTGGAAATCCTGAGTTCCAGAAAGTGGGTGGATTATTATGTTTTTGTGTTTTAAGTTTGGAAACCTTACTTACTATTCCTCTACGTCAAACAAAGTGCTTTGAGAAGCTCAATACACATTCATGGTTGTCATTAAAGAAACCTGATGTAAGATGAGATCCGTTCTGCTCACCTTACTGCTGGTTAGTTCAGTTCACCAGATTTTACTAGATGTTTATGATATGCACACACATATCAGGAGTTAAGAGATAAACGATGGTGTGATCACGTATGGCAGTAAATCCACCAGAGGATTTATTTGCAGGTTTCTTGAATTTCTTTTTCTTTCTTCTTTATCTTTTTTAATGAGGGCAGATGAGGGATGGCAGAGATGATTGGTTAGCGTGATTAAGCATACTTGTCATTAAGTAAACCTGGAGTTATACATTCATTATAACAATGAAAGATTAACCCATCACAGGCAAAAGCCTCTATCCTAGATCAAGTCTGAGCTCATTTAATGATAACTCTTCTCTCTGGTATTACTTTCTCCCACACTTGTATTTTAATTCTCTTTTTTATATAATGATTTTATGTTTAATTCATTATTAGGGAGAAGACAAATGTGGAGTATATTGTATTATTATATTACTATATAATATGTCATCATAGGCCTGATTTTCAAAAACTTCTATTATGATTCATAATTACAGCTAAAAGAAAAAAATAATAAAGCCTTTAATGGAATGGCCAATCCAACAAAGAAGTAGCTCAAACTGTAAGTGCATGAGGTTGCAAGATACCTTTTAGCCAGTGTTATGTACCTAGAAGATTCAAGCCACAGGTTTAAATGAAGAAGTCCTTGGTATGCATTGTGACTCAGCCTTTAATTTGGTTTCATAAAATCTATTCATGCATTCACTAGCCATTACAGGTGCAGAATGTAGGAGACTGAGCCAAGTTCTGTGATCCCTTCAGCTCTGATTCTGATTTTTGAGATGTGTCTGCAGAATATAGAATTCTCAAAGGCTTAGTCTCCTGATACAGAATGCCTCATTCAGGAGTTCCTTAGGTATATGGCCACACTATGTTCACACTCAGTATCAGGATATAGTCATTATTTATCCTTTACTAAATTTGACCATTAAAGGGAGATAGAGAAATTCTGTGCATACAAATAGCCATATACATTTCAGCATCATCTCTGAGCATGAAATGGCACAATTGAGCCAAAACAGTGCCAGTGTTTTAAAGCTGTCAATTCATATCAGCAATAGTGTATGTCATTAATATTTCCTGAATTTCTAACTCTTAAATTCCCATCTATTAGTTTATATTTAGATGGGAAATTAGTCAGTCCAGGTTTGCTATTTGTCTTATGGGCTTGGTTGTTGATGCTAATATTGTTATAGACAACAGTGAAAGGGTCTGGAAAACACAAGCCTATAATAGTTGTTAAATGAGTCACTTCAGAAGGTAACAGACCTGAATCCAACCTCTGATGGGGAACAAAAAGACAAGTGACTGTTAAGAACTGGCTCCAAATTCAGAAATATAGGAAGATGACTTATCCATAGTTAAAACACTAACTCCTGTCATGCAGGGAGCTCCCAAGAGAAGCCAAAATAGCAGCTTTCCTGATTAATTTGCTACAGTAGTCTGGTACCAATTAGAAGTGCCTGGTAATCTATCAACTGTGCTCATTAAACTGGTTTTGGTTCTTACTCACTTTGTTTCCCAGTGATCAGGATTATAGCACCCAGATATACTCTTCTTGTCTCTTAGATGGAACGTTCAAAACCTCCTTTAAAATGTAACTTTAACTCAAAACACAATTAAGCTTTATTGGAAAGACTTTCTGGCCTCAGCTCGAGAGTCTGAGAGTCTTAAACTTTGAAAGAAATGGTACAAATGAGCCATTTCAAAGGTTTGTGTTAAGTATTGACAGTATAAAAGAAGAAGCAAGTGGAGAAGGAAGAGGAGGAGGAGGAGGAGGAGGAAGGAGGGTGACAGAGAAGGGAAAGGAAAGAGTTCTGGCTTAAAAACCAGGAGTATTTCACATATGCTATTTCATTTGTGTATGCTATAATTAAATTTTATTTCTATTTCTTAATAAAAATAGTTTTATTATTTTTCTGATTTTAAAACAATACATGTTCTTTGTATCAAAATTGAAGTACAGAAATACACAAAACAGAATATTGACATATCCATAATACTAGCTTCTAACAAAAGCATATTTAATTAATAGCTTGGTGCATAAACCTCTTGTTTTGTTTTTGCATCCATAATTGTGCATGAGTATGTAGTAGGAGCGATAGTAGTATAAAAGTGTAATCATACTATGCAGTGTTCTAAAACTTACATTGTTTACCTAGCCACAAGACAACAAAAGATGTCTGGCATCTTTCCATAATAGAAAAATATATTCATTTTATGCTAACATCAGAATACTACCTTGTATGATTCTTCCATCATGTATTTAACCAATTCACCTTCAGCGTTTAGTTGCAAATACATTATGTTTTTTAACTGTAAAAAAAAAACCTTTTATTGAAGCCTGGTGCAGTGGTGCATGCCTGCAATGCCAGCACTTTGGGAGACTGAGATAGGAGAATCACAAGTTCAAAGCCAGCCTCAGCAACAGCGAGGCAAGCAACTCAGTGAGACACTGTCTTAAATAAAACACAAAAATAGGGCTGGGGATGTGGCTCAGTGGCCGAGTACTCCTGAGTTCAATCCCTCCCTGCCCAAAAAAAAAATACTTTTATTGACAGTTAACATACATGTAAAAAGTACAGAAATCATAAGCACATAATTAGTGATTTTATGTTCAATTTGAACACAGGTCAATAGTATCCAGCTCAAAACAGAAAATATTTACCAATACCTGCTTTCATGCCCCTCATATGCCTTGGCCATCTGTCATTTCTAATAATCCCTTATGAGCTTTTTGACTTTGGATTCCATGCTACAGATCCTAAGTTAAGGGCACTAACTTACCTTAATATTGACTTGAATGGGGTTCTCAGGCTTTTGGAAAAAATCCATGCCAGCGAACATAGTCTAGTACAACTAGTTGGTCAAAGTTGTTCTAGTCCAAGATCTTTCATTTTTTCCCCCTTATTACTTTATTATCCTTGTCAGTTTTCATCTTAAATTAGCCCTGTGGACCCTGATTTGCACATTTTTGATGGCAATAATCAATCAAAAAGAGGGAAAACTCCTGGAAAACAAAAGAAACTGAATAACTTGGTTTTTGTCTACTTTCCTCTTGTTGGCTATCCAATTTGGCTATGAGTATAGGGTGGATTTGAGTTTGGAAAAGGGTTATTGGGCTTCCATTTTAGAAGATTTTAGAAGATTTTAGAAGATTCTGTCACCAACTGGAGTCTTCTGCAAATCTTTTTTGAGAGCAGACAAAACAAACAGTGATCTTCAAAACATACTTAACTATTTTGGTCTTTATGTCCTGCTCTAGGGGTGGATACTGGAGATTTAACTCAGGGGCTTCCACATGCTAGAAAAACAATGAGCTACATTCTCAGCCTTTATTTTAATACAGGGCCTCACCAAGTTGCCCAGACTGGCCTTGAACTTGTGATCCTCCTGCCTCGCCTCCTGAGTAGCTAGGATTACAGGTGTGTACCACCACACCCAGCTACATTTTCCTGAGTTTTAAGGATTAATAGCTTTCTGATTTCATGAAAACCTTTTTCCTTTGTTGCTATTTTTGTTTGGTTTTCATTTTTCATTTGTTTGTTTTGTTTTGTTTTAGTAGAGGAAAATTAAGATTGAGAGAGTCTATAAAGAAAGTATAAATTAGATACACAACAAATGTTTGATGTTAACAACACCATGAATGATAAGAGAAAAATACTTCTTTTGTACTCATCTGTCTTACTCTTTTTCTAAGAAGCTGAGATTTTTGTACTCATTCTGTAGCATGGAACTGCTCGGTATTTCTGTTTATATCACTGTGGCTATGATCTTTCTGTAGTGCAGCTCAAAGCATGGTCAATACCCAGCACCCATCTTTGAATTGTTAGTTACTCACTCATGATAAGATGCTGAACTTGTGCCAGAATAGAAATCAAGTAGGTCAGTAAGCACACTTTAGTTGATTTTATTTTTTGGTAGCAAGACTTTCTTTTAAAATTTTTATTGGTGTCTCTCAATTATATAGAACAGTGTGTTTCATTGTGGGATATTCATACATGCATAAGACATGATTGATTCTCCATGCAGGAAACAGCATGTACATTACAAGTTTCTTGTCTCACCAGGACTTATGACCAGCATGTCACTGAGGGAGCCAAGTGGCTACTTTTGGTGGCATTGGTCTCTGACGTGGCACTTTGTAGTCAAATTGAAAAATGTACAAAAATGCAAACATTTTCTTTTACTGTGCTGATTTTCTGTTGAATATTTTAGTTATTTTGGTTTGGGTTAGTCTTAAGATAGAGTGGCTGACAGTACTGTGGTATATGATATTCCTTAATGTAGTGAATTACAGTGAACCTCCTCTGCACTGATTGTGATGTAGGTATTTTCCTTCACCTTTTTTATCTCCACAGATGAGCACAGTGCCAAGGGTTGTGATTATAAGTGATTTGTCATTTTCAAAGGATGGGATTATAATGGAGCTTAACTTAAAGAATAGTTTTAAATGCATTCCATTGCATACCCAGTCAGAGCTTCATTGATTCACTATGGTAAACTCTTCATATTTATTGTGCTCTTCAAAATACATTTTTTACAATTTTCCAGCTATGTTCATAAGAATGGATTTCAGAATTGACAGCTTACTCCTGCATCTCTTCCTCAAGTGTCCTGAATCCTTGTCCTAATAAAATCTCAGCTTTGTTGGATATTGTTGAAAGTCACAACTGGTGGATAAAAATGTATGAGCAGAACTTTCTCTGGAAACTGAAACTATTAATTTTATTGCTATAGCTAAAACACTCATAAAATTTATGAAAGGTCCATTAATATTTTTTCTTATTAAGTATTTACCCTTATGATTAATCTGCATGATTTTATGCAAATTCATTCATTCATTCATTCAGTAAATATTCTTTTTACTTATCAAAACAGACCAAATATGGGGTATCTCTTTAAGAAGCTTCAAGTTTCTTCATTCTTTTACTCTTCCACTCATGCAACCATCCAGGAAATGCTCATTGCTCACCCTTATGCTGTCTTCTGTGCTGGTCTATGGATAGAAAAGTAAGTGAAATGTTAGTCCCTTTTTATAGAAGTTCAGAGTCTATCAATGTAGACAGACATGTAAATACACATAATAATTATAATAAAATGTAAGAAATGCTAGTATTGAAAGGTAAAGAGTCCAGAGAATACAGAAGAGTGAGCTAGCAATTTACATGGAGAAAGTAGGTGGGGATTATAAGATTAAATGTAAGTATTTTAAAATATTCAAATATTAAACTATTAACAGTTTAGTATGCCTGGAACACCATTATTAAATGCAATGGTAAAAATGAGATTGGGAAAGGAACCTGTAACGAGATAATAAGGGACACATAACAGAGGTCATATAGTGCAGGAGAGGTCTTTTAGATTTCTTACACAAGATGTTGACTGTAAAACTTACCTGTGTAGACTTGTGCATATAATGACAATATTTTATTCCTCTGTGTGTGGTACATACTTAACAAGTGTTTATTGAATGCATGAATGCACACATCAAAGAATATAGCTTTTCTTAACCAAAGGCAATAGCACTGGCCCTTAATTGTACAATGAGCTGTCTTTTCCATTGGGGTCATGAGTTAATATCTTCATTGTTGGTCACCTATTTCCACTTGAAACCATTATGTGCATGTTTAAGTGACAGTTGGTCAAGATTATCCTTATACAGTAACAGCTCTATCAGGGGATATGTTTTTTGTTCCACCAGTAGCTAACTTTTATCCCTTTAAACCTAATTCTCATATAAGGTGAAAATTTATCAAACATCATTTCAAACCTTTCTCACCAGTGTTACAAGACATTTTATATACAATTCATGCAGCTCTCAGCCCTTCAGAATTTGACTTCTTTACAAATACTTGAAGACCCAATGTAAATTCTGCTGTCACAGTACAGTAATAATTTGTTAGTCAGTAGAAAGTGGATTCTGCTACAATAACAAATAAGACAAAATGCTTGTGGCTTAAAACAACAAATTTTTTAAATGTTGACATTAAGTGTCACTGGAGTCAGCAAGGGGTGAAGGCATTCACTGTGATCATTCCAGGACTCAAAAGAAGATGGGTAGGTAATTTCACAATTATTGCAGCAGAGGATAGGGATGTACAAATCTCATACTGTGTCTTACATTTTCTATCTAGAAGTGACAAATGCCATTTTTCCTACATTTCATTAGCCACCCACCCTAAATTCAGAGGGAGTAGGAACATAAGATTCTACAACATGTCTAGAAAGAGGAACATCAGAAACATTTCATGAACTAACTAAGGATTACCTGTCTCAAAACTATCTCTGTTCTACTTTAGGCCTCCAGAGAGAAGAAATAAAATGAATATGGATTATGGAAACATAGATTTTAATTCCATCTTTGCCTCTAAGTGGCTGAGTGACCTTGGGGAGGCCTTTGTATTTTATGAACTTTAATTTTCCCATCTTTTAAAAATGGAGGGGGGATTCGGGAGGCTGAGGCAGGAGGATCTTGAGTTCAAAGCTAGCCTTAGCAAAAGCAAGGTACTAAGCAACTAAGTGAGACCCTGTCTCTGAACGAAATACAAAATAGGGCTGGGGATGTGGCTTAGTGGTCAAGTGCCCCTGAACAATTCCTGATCCCAGCTACTAAAAAAAAAAGTAGGAGATAAGACTAAGAGTTGCAAAGCTTAGAAAGAATATGCATACATATACACACATATACATATACATACACACACACACACACATACATACACACATACATATACACACACACATATCTGGACCTGGCATATGCTTTTTATTTAATAAATGTTGGCAGCTATCACTTATGTTTTGATTGTGGTGCTAGTTGTGGTTTTCTCAAACTGGTTTGTCTGGACATTATTTCTCCTGTAAAGGCATCTTGGGTTTGCTTTCTTCCTATCATTTCCTATCGTGTCCTGAAGACAAAGTACCATTCCACAGTGACTTGGGGATGCCTACCCCCCCCACATACCCCTTTCCTCTACTCCCCACCAATTTTTTGCCTGATGGGTTCCTATATCCCAGACCACACCATTGAAATCTACCAATGAAGAGTAGATGTAAAAACTGTGAATAAAACATGACTATGTATTTCTGAGCAAGGCTACTTCCACAATTGAATAAAAACAGCACACAACCTTAAATGTCAAGGTGAAGAACTCAACCTTGGTAAAAGAGAAAGTCAAAGTCAATTATCTTGCATAAGAGATTACTCATGATTTCCTGAGCAAAACCATACTTATCTGTATGTTTAGGAGAATATGTGACTGTTTTCTGTAGGTCACCAGTGCAGTAGTCTGTTTACTCCAAATAATTCTAAATTATTTTTCAGCTTCACATCCTTACATGTCTAAGTTGAAATATATTTTGGGAGAATTGAGCCCACACTTGCTTATTGCTTCCATATTGTCTTTGACAGAGTCTGGTCTTGAGTTGTTGTCTAAAATGACAACAGGCTGTCAGGGGTTTGCTTTCCTCCCACACTCGATAGCCTGCCGTAGTGTTTTGTTCTGTGTTAGGAGGAACATGCAGACATTTTCTTTGTTAGCCAGTCTTTGGAGTTTGCTGCGTCTCCTATGAGAGAAGGAGAGCATTTAGGCCACCTATGCTCCTCTGTTCACCGCAAGGATTAGCAGAACCTCGAGAAACCCTGTGTGGGAACATGCTTTTCTGATGGACATAGAATTCTCTGTTTCCTGCCTTTCCTCATCTACCTGGAAATCCAGTACTTTTACCACCTTCAGAGAGCATTTTGTTTCCTCATGGAGATGGCATTTCCTAAAACTTCCCTCTAAAGTCTGACTCATCTGGTATTCATCATTTCAGGGTACCTACCTTTAAACTCCTTTATATGATTGCAAAAAAATCAATACTAAAATCAATGCTCCCAATTTTTTTTTCACTGATACCTGCATTTTGCAGTGAATGAACTCAATTTCTAAAATCATTTATTGTTTCTATTTCAAAATATTCTGACCCTGGACTGGAAGTGAGTTCATGAGGTCAAGTTTAGCCTCTTGCCATGTCAGAGAACTCACCTAAACCAAGGTGATCCAGGATGTGGTTGCTAGTTATGACTTGTAAAAAGTGAGAGTTCTTTGCTATTTGCAGACTGTTCATTTCTGTTGCCTAGATAAAGTCTCCTACTTGTATTTAATTTCAGTTGCTGTTGTATACTAGGTCTTTGTTTTGAACTTAGACCTTGTTGGCTATAGTGGGCTCTCCATGAACTTTACTCCTTAGTTCTCATTAGAAAACTACTCTCTGGACTAACAATGCCGCAAAGCCCCTACCTTTGACTGGTTATTTAAGCTGCTGGAGGATAGCCTTGGATGCTTCTCAAGATGATTAAGAGGAACATAACTGCATTCCTTGGTCTGGGAGTCCAGTGGGAGGGGCAGGATTGAAGTTATGAATAAGGATAACTGGTGAGTCACTGTGCCTGTCTTCAGACAGCATCTCTTATCACCATGGATCCAGCTTCCAGGATATAGGAAACTACTTTTAACTCATCCTGCAATGCTTTACCTGTGAGTTAGTGGGCATCCTGAGCTAATGGTATCGGTAAGTATTTGTACTTTTCTGATACTACTGAAGAATCCTGCTTACATTCTTAGATTTTTTCAGAAGGTGCTTACATTTTGCCTGGCTTAGGGCACATTATTCAAGCATGTTTTCTTGAAATCCTTGAGGATAAATCATTTTCTTCACTTGTATGTTGAAAAATTCCAAACATACTGAAAAGCAGCAAGAATATGAACAATGAACACCTATGTTGGGTTTTATAACATTACTAGCTGTTAACATGTTGATATTTGCTCTATCATTTTTCTTGCTATGCTTATGTGTATACTTTTCGTTTTGTTTTGTTTGGCTGAACCACTTGAGAGTTAGTTGCTTATTTTATGACACTTTATAGTTAGCTATTTCAACATATTTGATGTTCAAGAACAAGAACATTTTCCTGTATCACATTTAGGAAATTTAATACTGATTTAATACAATTATCTAATGTGTAGTCTATTTTCAAATGTTGACCTTTATAACAAAATTGCTTTTTCTTTTAACTGATCCAAGATCCATAAAGACTTTTGCATTGCATTTAGGAGATAAATCTTGAAATCTGCATCTTACTTTTTTTTTCCTCTGCATATTCAGCTGACTACTAAATAATATCCTATGTCCAAAACTGGATGTATTTGAAACTTAGCCTGCCTAAGACAGCAATTACTAAGCATTATTCTTTTTAAATATCTATTTTGCTGTGAAAGTGTCATCATACTTTGAATGTCAGCCATAGAAGACTGGAAGAATGAGAGAATATATTTGGCAAAATTCATATGTATATGTTATGCTAAACACTTGACTAATATTCACATGAGATGGGCAATTTGCAGACTCTGTAATCAACTCAGATTCTATTTGTAGTTGTATTATGAGAGATAATGGTTCATTAATTCAAGTAAACGCTATGCCTAGATTTAAAATGTTATTAAGTGAAAGACTCTGTGAGCTTGGGTCCTTGTTAGGAAATACAGATATATTTGTGATATTCCAGTTCATTTTTAGGGAATAGTTTCTAAAGCACCCAACTTCAAGCAAACCCATAAGTATACTTGTCAATGGAGATAAACATAAATAGTGGCCTTATTATTTGGCTAATACTGAGGTTCTTTTCAGACCACCAATATCATGACTTTTTTTTCTTTTTCAAATTGTGCCTATATACTTCATTTCATAGAGATATGATAGTTTTTAGACTCTGGTGTATTCCTCTGTGCAAATATAGAGAATTAGATACATTAGACATTGTACATTTTTCTCTTCCCTGTGACTCAGTTATCAAGATCATTTAAATGGAAATGAAGTTTGGGGTCTTAGTTATGGAATTAAAGAAATATTTTTTTAAATATTTTTTTAGTTGTAGACGGACACACAATATCTTCATTTATTTATTTTTATGTGGTGCTGAGGATCAAACCCAGTGCCTCATGCATGCAAGGCAAGCGCTCTACCACTGAGCTACAGTCCAAGCCCTAAAGAAATATTTACTGGATATCCATTATTTTAAGTTGGAAACACACACATACACATACAATAGGTGTTTACAGGAACACATACAAACAGAAAAGATCTTTTTGCACACCTTTGTCTAGATGCCTGTGGGAAATGGAGGGAAATGAAATGGAGAGAAAAAAAGGATCAAGATGATAATAGGCCATGAACTGAGGTGTGTGTGTATTTATAGAAAGAGGAAACAGGAGAAATAAAGAAAAAAGAAAAGAGTGAGGTTGGTAGGGAGGGAGTGACACTGTCTCCTATTTTTTCCTTATTCTGAATGGCTCAATGACTGGTAGCTGATTAGATTTTAGGTGGACTTCATCAGTGATTATAGCACAACCAAATTTCCAAAATCATCTTTGCTCCCTTAGAACAGTTTTGGAGGTACTCAAAGAAAACCTAAGGATAGCTAGTAGTTTACATATGAAGGATTAGAATTTTTTATTTTTTTTACTTTCAGGGATTTATGACAATCACAAGTAAATTTACAAGAACAAAACCTTTCCAAATATCACACTAGATAAAGAAACTGTTATAAACATATCTTGACTGGACAGAAATATATGTAGCAGATACAAATTATTATAACTATAGAGACAAAATGAGATGCAATAGAAAAGGAACAAATACCATCTCATTGTCCCACAACAGCATGGTTTAATGTGAATTTTTTAAAACACACCTAGTCTTGCTAAAACTAAGCAAATTTTTTGTATATGAATACTATGATTGAACTAATTCTAGCTGCTCTGATAATAAAAAAAATGTTTTGTGAATATACTTCCAAAACATCAGCAACGATCAAAGCTGGGTGTAGGGAGAGAATGGAGCCTGAAATCCCTCATTAAGCACGCCGTGACATCTTGAAAAGCCACTCTTTCTTTTTACCTTCTTTATTCGCACTGATTCATCATGACCTTCCCTGAGATTGTGACATCATTATTTCTCTGGCTGTTTGCGTTTCTTTAAACGAAGCATTTAGCCAATGACCTTTTCTTTTGCTTCCTAAAAATGACTTTTATCATTCTGAAACTTCTTAATGGGTTCATGCTTCCTTCAACCTTGAAGATGCTACTTTTCTCATTTTGATTTAGACTAATTATGTTAGCCAAGATGGGCCCAGTCTCTCCCAAAGTGCAAGAAGCCCCCTTTTTGGTCATTTCTAAATACCATAAAAGAATAATAAAAAAGCAGACTGGCAGTATAGCTCCGTGGTAGAATGCTTGCACAACATGTTTAAGGATCTGAGTTTGGTCCCCAGCACCAAAAAAAAAAAAAAAAGAGAAAGAGAAAGAATTATAAAAATGCTGTGCCTGGAAATGATTTTGTAATGGCCTTCTTTTTCTCTAGGAAATAACCTGCTTAAATTGCCTATCTTATTCTAAAATCTTATTAGTTTAAAATTCTAAGATCATATATTTTAAAAATGATTATACTTGCTAAGGTAATGATTTGGATGTGAAACCTTCCCATGGAATATAAATATACTAAAAATTTATTAAAAATAATAGTTTGAGGCCTGGGGTGGGGCTCAGTGGTAGAGCACTTGCCTAGCATGTGTGAGGCACTGGGTTCAATCCTCAGCCCTACATAAAAATAATAATAATAATAATAATAATAATAATAATAATAATAATAAAAATAAAGATATTGTGTCTATCTACAACTAAAAAATATTTTTATAAAAGAATAATAGTTTGATTTCCTTTCTGATAAACAGCATTATATATATAAAAGGCATCATGTCTATAATTATTTTGAGACTGAACAAGTAAAAGTCAAACCAGTTATATTCAAATCCCCTTTTGCAATGTTTTCTTATGTTTTCTAAAGCTATTCTCAATCTACTGTTTTATGTATTGAGCAAAGTATATATGAACATTCTGCAAATTATACCTTAGTGGAAAATTAATCTTTAAATAATTTGTACAAAATAAGTTGTCTAATATAAAAATGTTGAGTATAAGTGGGTTCTTTCTCTGTTATTGGTATTTTGCCGAAAAATTGTTTTGCAAAGCGTGAGGTTATACCAGGTCATCAAAAGTCATCACCAAGAGACAGAAGATTAGATTAAATCCAAAGCAACTTAATAACCTGCCCTTAAACTTATTTTGAATATAAATCACTAATACCAAGCTATTACTTCGTCATTTCTCTAATTTTCCCCAAAATACAATGTAAAAGTTCAGATTATATTTTCTGATCATTCATTTGAACTGTAGGTAAAGAGGAATGTTAATTTTAATTTTTCATCTTACATTATCTGGTCCAGATCCACAAATTTCAATGAGCTAATTAGAATTTCCACTGCTAAGCATTTCTTCTTGTAAGATGATTTCTAACTCAATGTGTGATAGCAGAGAGATGCAGTTTATTTCCCGAACTTGGTTTTGGTTTTTACCAGACTGATAGAAGGAATTATAATGAGAGTTCACATAAAATTCTGCTCTCTCAAAGCGCTGAACTGATAAGGGCGGTTCTTAAACAGGCAAATATGTAGAGAGCTGAATCAACTTAGAGTTAGGATAACTTAGAAGACAATAAACTTTTTTTTTTTTTACTGTTTCAAGCCCAGGGATAAACATTTGTAATTGTCTGCAATGAAATATACATTGGAAGAAGGTGGTAGGAAGGGTGTACTGTCAACACTGATATCCTCTCATCCACCATGACCTAAAAGGCCAAAGCAGAGAGAAAGCATTAGAAGAAAAGATAATCCTGCAAAGGCTAAGAGAATGGCCTCAAGGTCTTATAGAAAACATGCTATTTCCTAATAAGCTAAAAACAGCTTGGCTCAGATGTGATAATTTCCCTTCTGGATTCTGGAAATAATGGTCTCTATGTGTTCCTCAGAGAAACAGATCCAATAAATCATCCAAAACCATTAATTACATTATTATATCCAAGGTTATATTTGTGTACTGTAAAAAGCATTTTGCCATGTCATGTTCATGTTTTATCACACCATTCCTGATGGTTTGGGAAGGACCACCTTTGGAGTGTGACACAGTAGGACTCAGGTGAAATGTTGATGTGACATTGTTGATCGTAACAGTTAAGTCATTCTTTAAAGAATGTTGCAAGGGGACAAAGCAGCTTGTCCCAGTTTTTTTACAATAATAAAGAAAAAAAACGTTAAATACTTGTTATTCTTGTTATTCACATAGAGATGTATTTGAATGAAGTTCTCATGGTCAAAATTGTTGTGCCACATTTGAAGCAGATCAGTAGACTGAGTTTTATAAAGCACCGTGCTATAGAAGTCAAGGCTGTGGTGTGCATGGGCTCTGCCCACATGCTGTCTCTCTGCCATGGGTCTCGCAATGCTGATGAGAAAGGACTCTGAGAAGTGAGCCAGACAACTTTGGTTCCATTTACAGGGAATGAAGGAATCAGATACAAGCTAGAGAGTATGCCTCTGTTTTTGCAAAACATTACAATCCTCATAACCACCCTGTAGGAAGGAAAGTGTTACAGTCAACTTTGCATGCTGCGACAAAACACCTACCAAGAATAACTTAGAGGAGAGAAAGTTTATTTGGGGGATCCCAGTTTCAGGGTCCATAGACGGTCAAGTCCAATGCTCTAGGCCCAAGGGGAGGCAGAACATCATAGCAAAAGGGTATGGTGGAGGAACACTGTTCATTCACGACAACCAGGAAGCCGAAGGAGGGAAGGGAGAAGGGGCCACAGGGAAGATAAACCCTTCCAAGGCCCCCACTGACCCACCTCCTCCAGCCACACCCCACCTGCCTCCAGTTACCACACAGTCAGTCCATTCAAACTAGAACGAACTAAATAGGTTACAGCTCTCCTAATCACTGAACCTCTGAATACTCCTGCATTAACACAGGAGTTCTGGGGGGACGCCTCACATCCAAATCATAACAGAAAGCTTCCATCTTCTAGGAAAGATGATAACATGGTCCTAGGTGACATGGAACAAGAGTTGCCCCATCTATGCTGGCTCTCCAGGTCCCCACCCACTGCTTTTTTGTAGATTTCTTCCTAACACACATTTTCATTCCAGAAACAAATGGAAAGATGGCTGACCATGAGCTAAAACATTTCCACAGATATTCACTTATAATGTTGTGATCCAGATGTCTCATTTTCCTTTTCTCAAAAATCACTCTCTGAGGATGGCTTAGGAAAAAAATGAAAAATCAAAATCTCTGCATGGCTTCAGGTAGCACCTGAAATGAGTTTGCTGGCACTGCCCCAAGACAGGTCAAGGCTATGCATTTGAGATGAAGTCTTTCTTCTTCTTTTCTTTAAGCCTTATCTGAAAGAAAGAGCCCAAGAAGCATCATACTGAGACACTTTTTTGACTTCATTTCCACAGTGCCACCTGTCACCTAAACAGGTACATCCTGAGCATTATGCATTCACTGTCAAACAACACATTCACAAGACAGAAAGAAGATAGACCAATTTTTTAAGGTTCAATAAGGAAATGAGAATTAATGTTGACAAATTAAAATCATCTCTGACAATGCATACACTCTATTGTTTCAGAATATAACAATGAAATGAAATTTGTGTCACTGTCATTTTAAATTAAGAAGTCTGGAAATGATATTACATCTGGAACATTGAGAAGGGATATTTAAAGGAGAGGATATTTAATTGTGAAATGTCAAATAAAGATACAAGGTTTTTCTTGTTTATTTTCTACCAGTCTTCCAAAGCCAAGGAGATCAAATGCTTTCTCCAAATCTTCTTCATCCTGTTTTCTATGAACTAATTCATGTTTGGTGAAAAATGTGACCCTCAGGAAGTAGGAAAGTACTCTTAGATACTTACTCTGTAAAGATATACCTTTGTCATAGCAAATGGTCTTGGAGTCAGCTATTAGTTTTGCTGATGACTGACTTATTGTCCCATTGACACAATGACATTGTGCGTCCAGCTTCACCCCTGGAAAGCAATCTCTTAACTCAGGCCCACCTGGAAAGGTAGGAAAGATGAGTATTATTATTGTGAAAATGGGAAAACTGAACTCTCAAGGCTGGCTATTGGCTTGCCCAACATAAATGACAGATAAGAACTAATTACCCAATTCTGTGACTTCCCTCTTCCTACCACAGTTGGGAAAACCAAGAACATGGTTCAGGTATGGGTTCTAGTTACTTCTCTATCACTGCCTAGCTATGCATCCTGGGTAAAATCACAGTATCTTTGCACCTCGGTTTTCTCATCTGTAAAATGGGTACAACGTTAGTCAGCTTTTCATTACTGTGACAAAAACAACTTAAAGGATGCAAAGTTTATTCTGGCTCATGGTTTCAGAGGTTTCAGTCCATGGTTAGCTGGCTCCATTGCTTTGGGCCTGAGGGTGGATCACAGCTGTACGGTAGAAGAGTGTGGCAGAGGAAAGCTACTCACCTCATATAGACAAGAAGCAGAAGAGGCTGGGGCAGGGTCAAAATAAACCCTTAAAAGGCACATCCCCAAAGACCTGCTTCTTCCAGCTAGGACCCACCTCCTAAAGTTTCTACCATCTCCCAGTAGCGCCACCAGCTGGAGACCAAGCTTTCAACACATAATTTTGGGGGGAACATTCTAGATCCAAACGATTATTGCTCCACCTGCTTACCTTCTTTCCCTATGTTAAAAAATAAAATAAAAAAGATGATGTACAATTCTTACTACCAAAACAATAGGAAAATTAAGACCAGATGGTGTGAGGGCTGGGGATGGGCAGAAGCCTAAATCCCTGGTTTATCTTTTAATTACAAATATTACTCATATCAAATCAATTAGCATCTTTGTTTCTCCTCTGCTACCCTGATTGTACCAGAACTTTTTTTTTTCTGATTTGGTTGTACCAGAACATTTTTTTTTCCCAATTCAGTCTATTAGGTTTCTATCATACTTTTTATTTTCTGTGCACCGTGCTGCCTCTGAGACACTTTACCATATTCCCTAAAGATGAACAGCTAGAACATTTATGTGCTGTAAAAAGACTGGTATTGCCAAATCAGTATAACACATTTGCAATCTCACTGTGATTATTTTTTTTAAAGTGGTTGTTAGAAGTCTGTAACAGCCTAATGGAATTAAAATCACCAGGCAAAGCATAATGAGGAGTAGGAGTCAAATTATTTTAGGAACCACTGAGACATTGTCCCTGGCCTACTCTGAGGAGCTCACAGAGACTCATTACTCTGTGTGACACCTGACGGGGACAGCCCTCTCTGAAGTGTCCTGCCTTCCAAGGGATCATTAGTGCTTGCTCAGCTCTGGCCACAGTGGCAAATGTCAGCCACTCAAAAAATCAGCTACTTAATTAGATTTGGAGAACAGAAGGAAAAGGTAAAATTTCAAGGTAAAATGCCAGATATTGTATAGTAAGGGAAAGCCAGGGACAGAGTGGATGTTTTCCCATTAGCATTTCACCACTGCCTGGGGTGAGTTTTAGAATTTTACAGCAAAATGATCTAGTGCCAGCATCTTTTCTGGACTTAGAGTTCTGGAGTTCTCTACCTGGAGGGTTGCTCTTCCCTCAGGCTGCTTCTCTCACAGACTGAACATAGCAAAGAGCCTTTCTTTGCACCTAAGAGGAAAGCATTTCCCTTAACACATGCAAATGTGCACACACATGCGTGTGCACACACACCTCATTTCAATCCAACCCTTGTACTTCACAGACTTCTTCCACATCCAATATCTTTATGAGGAGATGGGGCAGGTGTTGAACCATTTTTCAAATGACAACAGTAAAGCTCAGGAACTGGGAAGTGTGCCCAACTGCTCAAAGATGATGGGGAATTCAGGCCTCAAACCTGTCTCTTAACAGCAAACCTGATACTCTCTCTACCATTGAGAGGGAATCCAATTTGTTCTTCCAGGCGGGTTAAAGTTTTTTTGTTTTGTTTTGTTAATTCAATGCCTAAAGTATCTAAAACAGATTGCATGAGTACATTTAAAGAAAATAAATAGAATTGTCCCCTTATCTCCAGGAGAGAAAATTTTTGTAAAGAAATCAGCATTTTGTGAACATCCACCAAAAGCACACTTGTGTGTTCAGGATTCTTGAACATGTGCTAGAGGGAAATACCGGTCAGCAGTTGTGCTCCTGGACTGCGGGATGTACAGAATTAATTTTCTGGAGGAGGGAGATTTGGAGCTTCTTGGGTTCTCATCTCAGAGCATTCATTTGAAGCATCTGTTGAAATCACAGCAGATGGAGCACATCAGAAATATATTTTCCTTTATGTTTTATCTTTAGTTCCTTAGAGAAGCCTGGCACCTACTGCACTGTGGAGGGAAATAAAAGTTCACTTTATATCATCCTTTGTAATATAAAGACATAAGCCTTACTTATTCCTAGGGGAGTTATTTCATGGTTTTCCTTCCCTGGTCAGTTTTATAATTAAGCCTTACTGAAATAAAAACTACAACTTTGATTTAAATGTGGTGTTTCCCTCCCCAAAATGCACTAAGTTGTTTTTGCTTTTTTATTTCTGCAGTCTCAATGGACACCTGATTCCCTACTGCTGCCTTTGTTTAAAAAACCCAGAAGTTCTGTTGTGCTGATTTCCCAGCCTATAATTTCTGCTGCAGCTACATGAAAAACAATGCCAATTCTGTCCTTCTTAACCCCTGTGTGAAAATTTGACTTTAATATACCTGTTCATTCCTTCGCCTTCATAAAGATGTCTGAGCCTGACCCTTCATCTGGATTTGCAGGGAGTGTGGAGAACGGAACTTTCCTGGAGCTGTTTCCCACATCGCTGTCCACTTCAGTGGACCCCTCCTCAGGCCACCTGTCAAATGTCTATATCTATGTGTCCATATTCCTCAGTCTTTTAGCATTTCTGCTTTTGCTTTTGATCATTGCCCTCCAGAGGCTCAAAAATATCATCTCCTCTAGCTCCTCCTACCCAGAGTACCCAAGCGATGCTGGAAGTTCTTTCACCAACTTAGAAGTCTGTAGCATTTCCTCCCAAAGGTCCACTTTTTCAAATCTTTCATCCTGAAGAAAGTGGAAGAATCCTTAAAGCAACAGCAGCTTGAGTTTTCCTCTACAGGGAGTTTTGAGTCATGAAAGAAATGACCCCTTTGGGTGAGACCTGTTTTTCTCCTTCCTCGTTGATTTCTTTTCTGTTCCACGATGCTTTTCATTTCTGAATGGAGAAGCAGAGGCCGACAGAAGTGCCTGCAAAGTTGGAGGTGCAGAATTTCACACAGACCGCTTGACAGATCTGGAGCTGGCTTCTTGGAGATTGATCATCATTCTTTTGTACATTCACTGAGAGGTTTTCTCAGCAAATGCTGAGAATGGGCTTTTGGACTTCATTTCTCTTACAAAACCACGAGATCAACTGAGCAGGCAGAACCTGGCAAAATTGAATTTGGAAGATATTTTCCAAACTTGAAAGATGAAGCAGAAACACCAAATTAAAAAAGAAAAAGAAAAAAGAGTGAGTCAGTCTAGATTTAATGTGTAACGTTTCTGAAACCAGGGGAAAAAATACACTAAATGTTTTCTTTAATATCACTTTAACAAATAAAAGTCGCATTTATTGATAGACGTGTCATTTGGAAAAGTTTTGGAAGAGTTTACTTTCAATAGCAAGACAAATATGTGTCATGATGCAGCTTTTAATGTATCTCTGCCTCCTGGGCTTTTTCTTGTACTTATGATGCTGTTAAAATAGCCCTCAATTGTGGAATCTTTGTGATAATTGTTATTACCATTACTAAGAGAAATACTAGAAGAGATGCCAAGAATCTTTTATTTTATATCTGTAATTTCTGTCAATGGGAATTAAGCCTGGAGAAAATAATTCATTTAGGTGATTTTAATCAGTCATAACTCCTGGCGTCATATTCATTCCTTTATTCAGCTTCCTAGTCTTCATAATTTTAGTGCAGAATTGTATTAAGGCTCCAAGGTGTCAGATGTCCATTCATTCACTTTAGGTTGCAAAACTTAGAGATTAAATTGCTGATATACATGTTTTTATATATCCTATGAATGTTCTATGCCTCTGACAATTAGTTATTGTATGTTAATAGAATAGTCTGCATTAGGATTCCGGGATGTGAGCTTCTGTTAAAATACTAGATCCTCTAGTTGTACCTGCTGGGATCTTTAGTTATGCCAGGAGCTGCCACACTGTGATGAGTCAAGTGCCTCTGAACGTGGACTGGGGTCCTTGAAGTGAGATGCTCATGAGTACAAGATGCAGAATGTGGAAGAATTCAAGCTGCCCATAAAAGCAAAACAAAGCAAACACTACAGCTTCTTAAGAGTAACAATCTTAATTTAATTTAAAAAATAAATGGCCCACAGCATAAACACTGAACTTGATCTGCGGAAGCCACTGCACCAACATGCCAGTTTTCCCATGGCAACCAAATAAGCCTTTGCTCAAAACATTTAATGATCTTAAGTAGTGGAGCTTCCACACATCCTTATGTTGGACTATGCAGTCAGTACTCTACAGTCAAGAGAATGGGAAGAAGGATCCACCATTTTCCAGGACCTGTCTTTGCCACTCTGAAATGCTGGGAGATTGAGGACTGGTAATGAGAATCAAAAGCCTTTTTCTTCCTGTTCTTTTTTTAATCCATAAGCTTCCCTTAAATATAAACCTGTTTAACTACTCATATACTCCAAACACCATAGAACCTGCACAAAGTTGCTGCCCTCCAATGTATAATCAGTGAAAAATTTGCCTCTGCTGCCACTTAAAGCATTATTATGTAGTTTAAAATTTGGACTAGAGAAACTCTGCTATTTTAGATCAGTGTTAGCATTCTCTGAGTATATGTATGTATGTACATGGATGTGTATATATAAATATATATGTATTGTGTGTATTCACGCACACACACACACACTTTCATATGCTCCTAGTTGAAAGTTGTATGAAAGCCACATGGGAGTACAGAAGCATCTATGGTGCCACTTTTGCTTTTCAATTATTCTTGTGTTATTTTATTATTGAGAGGAAAAAGGACATGAGTGAAGTGACTTTTAAAAATAAAAGGACACATCCCACAGAACAGTAAAATCTGATTATGATCTGTCTTAAGGGGTAACTTTATAGCCTTTCCTTATGAAGAGATATAAAAACTTCTAACAGAAAAACTCCTTTAAAAACCAAATCCAATCAAATCTGCAAGTACACTCCCGCCCCTCTCCTGCCACACAATTTCTTGCTCTCCATGTTAAGTGCAGTAATTAGGAGCAACATTCAAAATGGAAAATAGGATTTGTCATTACTAGCTTGCCAAAGTAACAGATTGTACAACTTGAGATGAATTTGTGTTGTTTAAGAGTTCAGAAAGGTTGGAATATGGGTTTATAAATAAAGAAGTAGAGTCCATCAAAAGCCTGGTTTCTTTGATTTTTTTTTTTCTTGTGAGATAATCTGCAGTCTTCTTTCTCCTACAGAGGATACTTTTCCTGGAAGTTCTAAGTGTATGTGTATCTATACAGTGTATCTGTATGTCTATAGTATCATACACCTCTATATTACAGTATTGTATACATCATTCCTTTTCTGTGTGTCCTCTCTGAAGTAGGGTCAATAATATGTGACCCAAATGTTGGCCTCTCCCCACTCGAGAGGCTTGGAAAATACAGACTTCCAGGAGTGGAGCCAGGGAATGAGTATCTTTTAGAAAGGACCTAGGTGGTGCTGCTGATGAGCAGCACACACACAGCAGAAGTCCAGGATTTATTGCTTGTGCATACTTGAGAGGAAGCCTTACCTCTCAGCCACTGTCTATGTCTCTGTGGTTCTCCAAGGTGGGCTCTCTCTCTCTCTCTCTCTCTCTCTCTCTCTCTCTCACACACACACACACACACACACACACACACACACACACCCAGCTCACAGGCCTCAAGAGGACCTCTTCTACTGGAGACTGAATTCCAGGCCACCGTCCTGGAAATGGAGAACTGCTGCTGTTGTGATGGATTTGGCAGAAATGGGATATGATCAAGGTCCCTGTTTCCCACAGCTCCACTTTTACACGATGATGTGCATGTAGCAGACAGAGCAGTGGGAGTAACTGATGTGATTTGTAATGAGAGGGGGAAAAAATTACATTGTGTACTGAGTGAGACTATCCACTAGTCCAAAGGAAAACAACGCAGAGTAGGAATAGTCAAGGAGCAGCATGTTTCTAGACTTGTTTCCCCACCTTGAGGTCTGCCTCCCACTTCTAATTAATGCCATTTCCCACCCTCTGCACTCCATTAGAAATTCCCTTAGCATCCTTTATAGGACTTTTGGTCCATCTCTGGTCTATTTTTCACAAAGCCACAAGAGTGATCTTTCTTAAACATAAATTTCCTGCTTACAGTCCTTCGATGGATTCCCACTACACTCAGAATAAAATCCAAGCTCTTTCTATAATTTCTTAGCAGGACCTCAGAATTCAGAAAGCCTGAGTTACTCAGGAGAGATCACACCAGGCTGTGTGGGAGGATGAGTCTGGGAGGAGGGTGTGTGGGAGAGGAGGCCATAGCAGAAGAGTCAGAGGGGAGCTCTTTTCAGCAGCTCTTCATCACTGAGAGGACAACTGTGCTTCTTTTACTTCCTGGTTAGCCAATAGGTGGATCTTAAAATCAAATATGTGTCTGTGTGCACGGGCACACATGTACACACAAACTCACTAACATACATTTGCCTTCACAAACATACTTCCCAAGAACAGACAATTATTCTTAATGTGCAAAGACACCACCTGGATTTTAAAGTTTCCATTCTTCAATTAAACCCTGTCCTCAATAGCAAGCAGAGCACCCTAACTTTCCCTTACTGATCCTTCTATTTCAAAATATAAAAAAGTGCTGGGGATGTGGCTTAGCAGTTAAGTGACCCTGATTCAATCCCCAGTACCAAAAAAACAAAACAAACAAACAAAAAAACAGGCCTAAGCATCTACCACTTTGTAAGGGACGCTTCCTATTACTGCTTTTATTGCAACAGAGCCCACAAACCCCTGTAGTCATTTCCAACTATCAGGAGACCTCATCAAATTATCCCAAATGTGACTTTTCTTTATCTTTGGATCCAAGCTGAGGTAGGATGTTCACCACCATGAACACTATAAGGAGACGTTGTTATCAACAGGCTTCTATTAAATAAATGAAGACATCCTTTGGCACTAGAGAGAACAGACAGACATAGTTCCTGCTTCATGAAGCATATAATCTGGTAAGGAAGATACTCAGAAAAACAAATGAACAATCAACATGCATAATTGCAATTTCAATTAGCTCTATGAAAAGAATACAATTTTGAGATGATAGACCAAAAGGGATATTCATGTAAGAAATGGTGGTCAGGAAGGGCCTTTCTGATGAGAGCATATTGAAGAATGCTTGGGAAGAATAATGTCTACAAAGAGAAGAACATACAAAAATGCCTTGGCTCATATGGACAGAAAATTCAGAATGTTGGGGTGCAGAGCCTGATGTTGCAGAGGTAGTCAGGGCCTGATAATTACAGAAAGAGCTTGGATTTTATTCTAAGTGCAATGGGAATCCATTGAAGGACTTTGAGCAGAGAATTTATATTTAAGAAAGATTACTCTAGTTGCTTTGTGAAAAATAGACCAGAGATGGACAAAAAGTCCTATTCAGATCCACCCCTGGTAGGATATAGGAGTGGGTGGAGAGTTATTCTCCATGCTACAAATATCTGTTCATCTTCTAGCCATGGAAACGGTCTTAGCTAAGAATGAGTTACCACACAACCCCCTCCCTCCTCCACTGGTTTCCACCACGCACTCACCTCCCTCCTTTCTCCCTTTCTCCCTCTGTCTCTCTTTCTCTCATACACACACACACACACACACACGCATGTGCACACACACGCACCTTCCCAAATTCTTCCTCTCCTCTCCTCACTTGTCCCTATTTGGCCCTTATTTAAAGTCTTTAGTCGTCTGCAGTGCCTGTAACTCTTACTCCAGTATTTTTAACATGGTATGTGACTAATGTTCCAATGAAACTAATATGGCAGTCAAGTTGAAGCTTTTAAAATTTTGCTGCTTCTAAAATCCCATTCCTGAAAAAAACTATCATTTTTATGTACTATATGGTCCATTCTTTAAGATTCTAGTCCTTTTGATTCAGACAGACCTTTGTTCAATTTCCTAAGTGTTACCTCTGTGATCTTAGGCAACCTCTCTGAGGCTTCAAGTGTTGGTAATAAAAAGAGAATAAAAACCCCTTACAATGTTGTAAGGATTAAGTAAGAAATTATGTGTAAACTGACAACACATTGTTTAATACATAACGAGTAATGTTATATATGCAAATGTCAAACAAACATCACTTAGAACTTCTGATTTTGGAAATTTCAAGTTTTCCTATTTCTACCACCATACTTTGCCTTCCTGTATCTAATTCCTCTTCCATTCTTCCTTTCCTCACTTAACCTGATCGCTTATACATGAAGCCCTTCTTGCTCCATTAGCATTTGCTTGCTTTTGCCTATCCTCTGTCTAAGTCTCTACATGGCCTCAGCAAAGACACACAGGATATGTGGAGAACTCAGGGCAGCTGTTTCTCCCAGTAGCTTCATTAACTAATCTATCCTATCCCCTTCCTATGGACTGTGGGTGTTGGGGACAGAGTCATGTGTCACAAGGCGAGCAAATAACCATGGAGAAACAGGAAGAATAAGGACTGTTGGTAAGTACCTGTGGTTCAGATAGCATAGCAAATGTGTTGGAAGGACTTGGGGTTACAACCAAACTTGAAATCATCCAAGGAGAGTCAGGGTAGGGGAGATGGTACCTACGACTTCAGAAGCATGCCTAAGCATCTATCACTTTGTAAGAGACCATTTTTATTAATACTATGTTTTAAAGCAACAGTGCCCACTAACTCCTGTAGTCACTTCTAACTGTCCAGAGGTCTCATCAAACTGTTGCAAGCATGGCATTTCTTTATCTCTATTTGCTCAAACTACCCAGAGTTGACTCAATTAACTAGCACACTTGTTAGTTGGCTTAGTTAAACTCCAAGCATATCACTGATTTCCAAACTGGCCTTATTGTCTTAAGAATATTTAGAGTAGTCATCATACTGCTTATTCCTAGCATTCAAAAATGTAAAATTCTTGAAGGATTTTTGCATATTGCTACTTATAGATTACCAAATTTCCAAAAAAAAGAAGCTTACAATTTCTTTATAATAAAATCTACTCAACTCCAAAGCTATAGTAACTCAGCTTAAATGATTCAGAAGTTAATTCAAGATCTCCTGGTGCCTCAGTATTAGTATAAACCTCATCTTTTCATTCTGTATGAATAAATGCCAATCCAGAGGGAATTCTGGTTAAGAATATGTCAGATTAGTTTACTACGATGCCACTCATAAAAACGTTAGAAGTTACTACTAGGTATAAAAACAAACTGGTTCAGCTCAAGATGATTAGTCAAGCAGAAATAAAAATCACGATAAATAATATTAATTGCTAGAACTTATATAATCATTTATCAGGCACGCTTGTGAGCACTTTATGTACACACTCATAAAGTGGTTATATTTGGTTTATATGGTTTATACGGTTTATATGGTTATATATGGTTAAGTGGTTATATTTGGTTTATATGGTTTATATGGTTTATATGGTTATATTTGGTTTATATTATATTTATATGGTTATATCATGAGGTAGGTTATATTAATATTCCCATTTTACACATTAGGAAACTGAGGAAATTCACAAAGTTAGAGGGTGGCAGAATGAAGGCTCCAAGCCAAAAGGTTAGGCTCTCAGTTGCAAATATGCTTCACTCTTCCCTTTTCTTTTATTCAGAAATAGTAATTTCTAATAGATATGTTTGGGGAAATGTATGCTTAAAAAAGTTGGTTGAGGAATAAATATGTAACCAAACACTAATCTTTGTAATAGATCCCAGACCAATATAAACATGTACTTGCTGCAAATGGAGAAAAGAACATTGGGGGTTGCTTTCTTAACTAAATGTTAACACAGGTCCCATGCAGCCTCCTAACTCATTACACACCAGAGGCCACAGCTATGCAATACTGAGCAAGAGTTCTGCCTCTGGAATGTGGATACTGTGGCATCTTTGCTCCATGGGCAGCCTGAGAAACATGGAGACACATAAACACAAGATACAGTTGAGACAGAGACCTTTCTGAGAAGATGCCATTTGAGTTGCAAAAGAATCCCCCCCACACACAATGTCCCAAAATTGTGGCTCAAGAGATGATCTTTCAGAAGATTAGCAATTATGCAATCACTTGGAATCAACCAAGATAAAACTACAAATCAAAACACAGATTGCTGATTTACCTGAAAAAGAGAGAGAGAGACAAATTACATTGAATTGACCTCTCATTACTGCCTTTCACCCACTGGAGACGTCTGTGTGATCAATTCCAAGTTCAGATGTTCTGAAGTTTTTGGGGTTTTTTTCCACGTAAGTGAAAGGAATGCACACTTCAGTGTCCTGCCAACCTAGCCTCAGCTGAATGGCTAGAACCTGGAATAGACTGTTATTAGAACGTGCTGGTTGTAGATTATCTCTACTAGAAGAAAGTATAGGTACAGCAGAAACAGAAGAAGTAACCTGTCACCACAGTTAGGAGGCATGAGTCAGCCTTTGACCCATGGATGGTGCTGAAGAAGGCATTTTGGTAGAACAGACAGGTCCAAAGGCATGGAGGGCTGAGAAGTCTGAGTAGGTGGAAGGGGTTGCTAGGTAGGAGGTGCATCAGTAAATCAGCAAAGAACCACCTTCAAAGCGCTTCAACTTTTCACACCTGGTGCAGCATCTTAAATCCAGTGTCCTCATGTCTGAACAAAACCTCAGAGCTTAGCTTAGATACCCCATGCAGTACTTTGACAGGGTGAGATCTGAAACCCAAGATAGAGGACAGGTGACCCTCTCTCCACCTCACCTCACCCATGTGCCTCTGTTTCTGAGGATCTGAGGGTACGCCTCTTGCTGATGATCCCAAGATGACAAAATGGCTAGAAAGCAGGGGATGGGATCAGCCAAGTCCCCACCAGCAAGACTGCACAGGCGGACCTTGTATCTTGCGTTAGATTTGGGATATATCCGGAAGTAGCCCTCACAAGAAGTGAATACCGTGATCATATGCTTCACATGTGTATTTGAATGTAAAAGTAGTAATAGAGAAAAATGCTTCACAAGCTTTAAAGTCTTTTTTTTTTTTTCAGTTTTTGGCACATAGGATGGCTTAGGAATGTCTGTAGAATGAACAAGATACTCTAAGACAGACCAACCATGCAGGAACAAATTCCCTCTGCTCCCAGAAGGACAGCATTGGAATTCAGACTCACAATTTCAGTGGCTCCATCTAAAAAAATCAATGGAAACCATGTGAATCAGAGGCCCTCTAAGGATCTTTCCAATGTGCCTGTGTCATTGTGGCAGCTGGAGAAAATACTCATTTGCTTAGAAAAGAGAATGGAAAGAAGTCAGACCGGAAGACATGTAACCACATGGATCACTGAGTTTTTGAGTTGAATAGTAGTTTGATAAAGCAAGTCATACCACATGCCCTGAAAATGTCCACCAGGACACAAAGGAAATGGTAATAAGCCAAAGAACAAAAAATTATTGAACAGGAAAAAGGATCTTATTTGGCTCATGAAACTTGGCCTCTCTGAGACTAAACTTCTCTTCCTCACTCTACCAGTGCAGCTCTCAATCCACTGTTCATATAAATATCAAAGTATTTCAAGCTTATTTGGACTCTTTGCTTCAGTGATCCTGCAGACAATTTATCCCACAATGTTTACTAGGCCAAATGAAATCCACAGTTCTGCCTGGATTCTTTTTCCCCTTCAGAGATTTTGCCGCTCCCTGCTTTGGGCCCCCTCCAACTTACAAGGATAAATTGTTCTCCTTCCCTCTCCTGCCTCCCCTCTGATGCCTGCCTTCATTATCCCCAAAGGTTCTTCTCCAGCATTTTCATCAGGCTTGTCAATTTTTCCCAGGAAAAGCAAACCTCTCACTTAGGACATGTCCATATCAAAGTACCCTGTGCTCAGAGTCAGCACACCGGCTGACTTGTTCTTCTGTGCACTGGGCTACTGAAAACTATTTTACATGGTAATCTCAGCAAAGCTAAGATCCTAGAGACATCTGTACTCATACCTATAAAAGTTTCTCTATAAAATTTGTTTTTCAGTTACATTTCCATGAAAAAGATCTGAAGGAGGATTTATGAAACAAATGTACATGATCTAATCATTTTGGGTAGAAGTAAGTAGATAGCTGATAAATTCTTTAGAAAGCATTAGAATGATCATATTTGCTTTGGCAATGGTTTGGCATAGTACTATAGTGCGACCTCTGCTCCAAAATATAAATAAACTATGTAGCAAAGTTTCACTCTAATCCTGATGCCACTCTTTTTTCCTACATGAATGCTACAATCACTACTTCAAATTTGTTTTGAGGTGCTAGGGATTGAACCCAGGACTTTGCTCATGCCAGGTAAATGTTCTGCCACTAACCTATAACTCCAGTTCCAGTATCTCAAATTTTACACAACAATTGAGTAAAAAAAAAAAAAAAATCCCATATGAAGTGTTATTTTTTTGGTACCAGGGATTGAACCCAGGAGTGCTTTACCACTGAACCAGATCCCCAGACCTTTTTTTTTTTTTTAATTTGAGACAAATTTTCACTAAATTGCCTAGCGTCTCACTAAATTGCTGAGGCTACCTTTCCAACTTGCAATCCTCCTGCCTCATCCTCCGGAGCCACTGGGATTATACGCACGCACGCGCCCACCGTGCTAGGCTAGAGTTGCATTTTGAAGTGTGTTTATTTCCTTATAATACATGGCTGAGCTTCCTTGGTCCTAACTTAAGTTTGGAGAGAGCAAATGAGGAGGATGGCAAGACCTGGGGGACATGGCATTGAAAGTTGTGGGAAGACTTAGAGTCACCAGGAGCAGACAGAGTGATTACAGAAGGGAACTATCAGGTCCCCGCAAGAATTTCTTAGGGACAGTGAGCCCATGCCAAGTGCCCATAGCAACAATGGGGATCTGAGCTATCACCCTCCTCTGAGCCTCATTAGCTAGACTTTTTGAAAGAGTTACCCACACTCCCTCAGCCTCTAGCAGTCTGGTGTCTCCACATAGGCACCATATGCATACAGCGACAGAAATCACTGTGCTCTTTGATGAAAACCAATAGCTTTCTTGTCTTCAAATCCAGTGCCCACATCTGTGTCCTTGAGCTGTCTGAACTCCCTGTGGCATTTGACAAACTGTTGAATATCCCTTCCTCAAATCTCTCCCTCCCCCTTGTTACAAGGCCCCATATATTCACCCTGCATTCTTCTGGCTGCTCATTTCTGGTACATTTCTCCACATCCTTTCTTTTTTCTTTTTTTTTTCCAAATTTTTCTTTTAAATATTATGTCTTTGCCTCACAGGTGTTTGTGCTCAGTCTCCTTTTCTTTGTCCTGCACATGATCCCTCCTCTGACCTCATGTCTATCTACTCATTCTCAGCTGACCAAGAATCTACCTCCTGCCCCAAAGTTAGCACATCCAGAACTAAATTCCTCCTCTTCCTGTCCTGTGGCCCCTAACCTGCTCCTCCTCTTGCTGACTCCCTTTTACTTGGCTCCCCCTGCTATGCCCCTATATTCAATCAAAGTCCTGACCCTCCTAAATGTACTCACTTAAGCTATTACCATGTTTCAGGCCACTTAGCTAATATCCTGAACCAGTATTGTGGCTTCCACTTTCATCCCCCTTTAATTCTTTATTCAAACTAGATTCAAAGTAATCTTTTGAAAATGAAAATCTGACCCACCATTTACCACCCCCAAGTGGCTTATCCATTGAGCTCAGAATAAAGATACAATTTCTGGTTATGAGGACTTTGGATACTCCCCTTCAGTCTTTTATCACTTATCACTATTCCACCTTTCTCTGTCTCTCCACCTCCTGTTTGCACAGAACTTTCCCTTTGCTTGGGCCACCAGTTCCTCTCCCATCCCTGGCTAGCCCATGCATATCCTTGCATTTCCCTAGATGTCAACTTCTCCCTGGTGTTTTCCATTAGCGTCCCAGGCAGAAAGAATGCTCACCACGTTGGTGGTTCATTTGCCTCCCTTTCCACAGGATGCTCTGACCTTTTTGCAGGCAAGTCTGCAAATTATCCTCACAGACAGGGCTCATAAGTCTCCCCCAACAAAGAGTTCACAAATTATTGAGTGACCGTTTAAGGAAATAGAAGTAGATTTTCCTCGTGTGAATCAATATACAAAATTCATTTAGAGTAACAAACCAAATAAAATTCACTTTTTGGAGGAGGCGGGTACTGGGGATTTAACCCAGGGGCACTTTACCACTGAGCTAAGTCCCCAGCTCTTTTTTATTTTTTATTTTGAGACAATGTCTTGCTAAGTTGTTTATGACCTCACTAAGTTGCTGAGGCTGACCTTGAACTTTCAAACCTCCTGCCTCAGGCTCCTGGGTTGCTGAAATTACAGGCATGTTCCACCATGTCTGGCTAAAATTCACTTTTAAATGTTTGTGAGCTACACAATATCTCATCAAACAAATGAAAATGGGGAAAATCTTGGTTTAAGTGGTTTTTCTAAGTCATTTAGCTGCAGAAAGCTCAGTGCCACCCTTTTGAGAGTTTGCACATCCCAATCAATAGGCTGCTTATGGATTTGGCCTGTTCCTTTTAGCTTTTGTGAGGCAGGGGCAGCAGTATTCAATACCCACCCCTGCCCTTGCTGTGGACTGATGTGCCCTGCTGTTACTAATTCTCTCTTAGACCCTCTTTCTCTTTCTCACTATTGAAGGAACCTCTGTAAGCCAGAAGCTTGCAGCCTTTCTCCTTCAACAACTTAGACCTTTGTGTACAAAGCAGATCGAAGGCAGCTTCCCTCTGCATACCACTTGGCAATTAAGTTAGAGAAACACTGAAGACTCTTAACACTCAGATGGTACCTGCTTACAAGCTGCAGGTATTTTTTTTTTAAGGTGAGATCACAATTCAACTATGCTCAGTTGTCATAGTGAATGCTGAACTATAGCAAAAAATTACTCATAAACGAACTATGTTATTAGTACTCAGTGTTCTGATTTTCCTCCGATAGTATAAGGATGGTATTTTCCTTAGAAATAAGCCTAGAATTTGTCACTCAAAATAATGCAAATGTAATGAAAATATAAGACTCCATGAAGTTAAAGATATGAAATCCTTTGGGTTCAACAATATGCATATGGAAAACTGCTGAATTTGAGAATTTGGGGTTTCAGATTGTGTTCTGAATGCATTAATAGGTTGTAGAGATAATCTGTCTCTAATGCATGTGAAGATTCACCCTATATAAAAGTGTTAATGAATATTTACTGCAATCACTATACAGAGTCTATCCTGAATTTTTACTTCTTTGTACTTCCCTACAGAATGAATACAGAAACTGAAAGATTGACAGCCGCAAATAATTTAAAATCCGTATTTGAAGAGTTGATGAATTTTAGTTCTACACTATTATTTAGGTTCTGTGACTTTCTAAACAATTACCCAGCGTGGAATGTTAGGAAAGTGTAGACTCTGCCCCTGAGTTATTGCTAGTCTAATGAAGATGACGAGGAGAGGAAGAAAAGAAAAAGAAGAAACAAATGTGTGCTGGGTGTCTTCTGGGTGTCAGATGCTATGTGAAATGTTACATATCATTTATTTAACTTCACAATAATCTCATATGATTAGTATTATCATCTCTGTCTAACAAAGAAAGAGAGGTTCCAGAGAGAACCATTCCCCACGATTATGTAAGTGGTAACTTGATGCAAAGCAATATGATGAGAGCTGCAATAGCCAAAGACGGGGTCAGGTCCATGTAATTGAGTGAAAAGAAACAGGAAGGTAGAAGGAGCTTGGTTGGTTGGACAGAATGAGTATAGCCATTCCAGTTTTGATATCTCTGTAAGTCATTCCTGAGAATAGGTCTTACATGGCTAGAAATATGGGTCTGGGTGTCAGAAAGAGACTGAGCTGAAAATAGAAATAAGATCTTTTAAGATCATGTACAAACCCAGAGGGAAAACAGCTGAGGATTGGATATGGAGTTCAAAACAACAGCAACGAGAGCAATTCATGGCAGACACATGAAAGGAGGAAAAAGAAGGAGCAGAAAGACACAGTACGGTGGGGTAAAAGCTGCAAAGTAGGATTAGGTGTCAAAGGAAGGATGTGCTGAACTTTCCTGCTAATATGGGATGGCCTGGGTTGGGTTATGGCTGAGGAGAAACAGCCCAATGGTATGGAGAGTAGAAGAGAGGGGATAGTCTTCATCCATCCACCAGATGACAGGTCTGAATTTGTCTTCTCATCCCTTTATCTCCAGATCTAGCATAGTGCTATACATAGAGCCTCTGAAATGATTGAGTGACTGACAATGACTTAATTAATCAGTGCTTAAAGCTATGAGGTCCAAAACAAGACAAGAGGGGAAAAAAATAAGATTAGAAGATACAGAGCTCAGCCCTGCACAAGAGGAGGGGAATCATCTCTTCCTGAGACCTGAGAATCACCAACGCCAGGCACACTGCTCAGAATAAAGGAGGTACTTGAATGTTCATGGGTGAAATGAGTGAATGTATTCAAAGCATTATCAAAATGTATCTCATTGGTGTTCCTTAATTTCACAGTTAGAAGGCTTTATTTAAAAAATAGGTCAAGCACACTAAGTTGAACATTGGTTATCAACAATAATTTTAGGGTTAAAATGCCCTTCTCCTGATTTTTAACTATAAATAGTGTAAACCTCTTACTCTGAATAGTTTAATATTCTATGCTTTATAAAGGAAATGTGGTTTTGAGCATTGTGAAAATCAGGTTGATTTAAAATATGACAAATATTCTCATGCTGCTATAATATAGGATACATTCATGGATAAATAAAAGATGAGATGCATCAAATAAGAATGAAATGTGGAAATTTGCCCTTCTAACTTGGTGCTAATCCAATGGAAGAGGATCCATAGGAAGAAAACAGGCAAAATAAGAACCTACTTTTAAAAAAATAATCATATGGGCCTTTAGTCCTTTAGCTATGTTGAAAGAAATGGAAATGTGTGGAGAATTTAGAAATAGAGCCCCAGGGATTATATTTTCCATTCACTTCTCCAAGTACCCTCTGAGGCAGCACTGTGACCCTGGCCCCAGATAAGAGCAGAGTCTGCCCAGCGTCTATGACCTCTGTCACAGAAACACCAGCTGTTGCATTTCTCTCTGGATCTGAGTTTTCCCCTCTGATTGGTAAGTCTGCATTTCCACATATACTGGTTTCCACATTCCAGATGAAAGATCACGGGCTCCCTGTCCAGACTTCCACTGAGGAGAATACAAAGCCAGCCACGTTTGAAGGCTGTGACTGACTCAGGGAACACTGGAGAAGCATGTGTCTCCCAAGATTCGGTGAATAAACTTGTTCCACTATTTTCCTAGATTTCTAATCAGGCACCAATTTTCTTCAAATTCTTCCCTCCCCAGAGTTCTCCTTGAGATGTAATGTTCGGATCATACGTGATGATTTTTTTTTTCCCTTTCCTCACCATTCCCATTGTCTCCACTTGATCTGCTGGAATCAAATAACTGGAACAACTTGGAGGACAGCAGTGATTTCCCTATATCTCATGCATTCTGAACGACGTCAGCAGATCCATTTCTGAATATAGTCATTTATCATTTTGAGCCCCTGTTGGGGAAACTGCAATGGTACTTATTTCCTTCTACATCAAGTCTTAATTTCTTTACACAGTTCTTAAGGCCTTCAGAATTTGGCTCCAATTCTACTTGTTTATACTCCTGCCCTCCAAGGCTCCCTCCTCATGGATAGAAACATCTCTTTTCTGTACAAAGTCATTCTCATCTCTGCTTCACTACCTGTCCTTGACCTTTCCCAACTCCCCCAACAGTGGGAATACCTTCCTTTCATCCCTGACCCCTTCCCAAATTCCTCCCCACTTCCAGGGAGTTCTCTGACTCTTCCTGCCCCTGCTGGCTGCTCTCTTCCTGACCATGGCAGAGCCAAAACCAGGTAACATAATAAATTATTTTGGACTATAGACTAAAGTTGTCCTACTGTTAAACTAACTAGAAGAGCACAAAGGTTCTCAACTCATAGAAAAGATAAAGCCCCAACCCACAGAAAACATAAATGTTTGAGATGGAGATGTTTATTATCCTGATTTAATCAATGTACATGTTATACATGTATGAAATTATCACTCTGCTCCATAAATGTATACAAATAATATGTGTCAATTAAAAATAAAAGTAAAGTACAGTGGTGCATGCCTGTAGCCCCAGCTACTCAGGAAGCTCAGGCAGGAGAATTGTGAGTTTAAGGCCAGACAGGGCAACTTGGAGAGACCTTGTCTTAAAAAATAAAACAATTTTTTTATAAGGGCTGGGAACATATAGCTCAGTGATAGAGCACTTGCCTAGCATGCATGAGGCCCTGGGCTCAATCCTCATTATGGCAAAACAAATAAATAAAAATAAACTAGGTAATTTGGGGAGTGGATAACCTTAAGTTTTTCTTGTAGTGTCTTCCTTAGGAATTTATCTTAAGAATCTCAATATTCCTTGTATTACCTAGGGAGGAACAAAGCAAGCCATAGACATAACTGCTGAATCCTGTCCTACAATAAGTTTCAATTGCAGTCAAAATTACCTTTCCTTTTGCTCTGAGGCTGCAATGGTTCTCAGGTTGAACATCAGCAACCTGAGAGTCATACTAACATTCTTTCTACAAACCCGATCTTCACATTACATCTTTTGCAAATGCAAATATATATTGGTTGATTCAGAGAGAAGCTTCTATTAATTCATTCAGCGTTAACCAAAATTTAATGTCTGCCTCTGGCAGGCTTTCGCGGCTTTCTCGGGAATGTGCAATTGGTTTGGAATCTGTGCCCTATCTGATAAAAAGCTAAAGAGAATAATGGATGGGGGAATTTAGGGTTGTGGCAACTTTAAGACTTGATCATCCTGACTCCTTTATGTCAGCTGTTAGCCTGGACTAAACACACGTGTTCACCTGACCTGAAAGTGTTTTACAACTTCAAAGGACTCCACTTATATTTAGTGTGTATTTTAGTACTTTTGACTCACTCGAGAGAGGTATGGCTGAGGAGAACAGAACTTGGGATTCTTGGCTTAGCTCTTCAAGACCTCAGGAGCTTCCAGAAGATCCAGGCCTTTCCTGGACTCTCCAAAATCTTTCTTCGATCATTTCCAATATTAGAATTAGCTTCTCCCTGGATTTTTATTCTAAATGTTAATTATACATTAACAGAAGAACCAGAAATAAATAGCATTTATATTTTTGGTTTTCTGTGATTATTTATGTCTCTGTCTTCAGAATGAAATCACTTCCTTCCTGACTAATCAGGGATGAATTTGGGTTACAGAGTATAGCTGTGGACCTAAACTAGATTTCAAAAAGGAAAAATAATTTCACAGCTGACTATGCATGTCTCCATTGCTATTACCAGTTTATCTTAACTGAAGACAGTCCCTGTGCTCCTTGGCAAACCACACCTTCATTCTTCAAGATCAAGTTCAGATGTGTTTCTCTCTATGAAGCCTCCCCACTGGAGTTTAGCATCCCTTCTTCATATTCCAACAGTATATTTTTTAATTCTTGAAGTCACAGATGTTTATTGAGCACCTACTTCCCAGTCTCTCATGCCCTTGCTGTAATGTACATTATGGACATTACCTGTTGACCTGTCTGTCCTTGTCTCTTGCCCACCTTCCACTGGGGGAATGCTGTGTTTCACTCCTTTGCATAACCCCCTCCTCAGTGCCTGCCACAGCAGAGGTCCAGTGGAACAATTTACACCATAAACACTGGAAGGCTTGTGGCTCCTGACCACTGTTGAGTAACCTCGCTAAAGATGGGCAGATCAATTCTTTTGGGCTGAGGTTTTGAAGTGGAAAAGTTCATTTGAACTTCTAGCCATGAACAACTGCAGGAATGGAACACACAAAGATTGGTGTGACCAAATTGGTTGGTGATCTGAGAATTTGAGCCTTCAACAGAAATCATCTAGATAGTTCCTGAATTTGCCTTCTATTCCCTCTCTTATCAGGGACTCCAACTTTTTCAGAAATTTCTCACTTCTTCCCTGAATTTACTGGTAACCTCTAAATCGGTCTCCCTAACTCTATTTTAGGATTCTTTCCTTTCATCTACTGTCGTACATCTTTAGCATGACCTCCAGCCTGATCTTTCTAAAAACAAATCCAATATTTGTTTAGTTAAAATTCTTTTGATACTTAAAATCTTTCAATAATCACATATACCCACATGCATGTGAGCACACACACACACACACACACACACACACACACACATTCATTCTGAAATCCAGTCCTTGCTGTGACGTTCATTGTCCATCCATGTACCAACCCTGTCACCATCACCCTTCACACACAGCTTGCTCTCCTGTTATATTCAACTATTAGAAGGTTCCTGTGTGTTCCAATCCATGAGTGCATTGTGACTTGGCATTTGATGCTCCTTTCCTACTTTATATTTCTCTCCATAGCACATGTTACCTCTAATGTACTATAAAATTTACCTATTTTGCTTATCATCTACTTCACTACATGTAACTGCATGTAGGCAAGAATAGGAAAGCTTGTATTTTTCTGAACTCTCTTGAATTTTCCTGGTCTCAGAAGTATTGTTCTGTTCTGCTCAGCCATAAGTTGAGATTGAATTACTAAGAAACTTTCACTTGTCCTTTTCCCAAAGAAATTGCAGGAGTCCTTCCATTTTTATTCATATCTAGCAATGTCGCCAATACCCAGTTGTGCCAAAACTCTAACACCACAATGCTCAAAACTTTCCTCTGGCCTTTGTTGTCAGAATTTCTGCTACCTGTCCTCAAACTGACTTCTCAGAACCCTATAAAACACTTTCACTACTTAATCATTTTGAGGCAGCTGCTTTACAGCCTGTCTTTCTTGCTACCCAACAAGTTAGTAAAAGAAAATATTTTCTCTTTGTTTAATGTGTGCTTACTTCAACAGATTTTATCAGTTTTATTCAGTGCTAGTTTCTGAAAGTCTAGAACAATGCCTGACATACAGCATGTGCCCAGGAAACATGTGATGAATAAATGAATTTGTATCTTCAATGTTCAGTATGATACTTGTGCATTAGAGACCCACCATGCATGTCAACTGGATAAATTAATGAAAGGTTGAAAGGAGTTGAAATAAATGATGATATAAAAGAACAAAGTGTTTAAAAGTGCCGTTCTAGGCTCCACCTTTTTTTCTCATAGTTTATGTCTAATCAGTCATGAAGCTGCCAGTTCACTTCTTAAAAACCTCCTTAGTATTTTCTTTTCTACCACTTCTACTATTTCATTCAGGGTCCTGCTCTCTCTGTCCTGGACTATTTCCATCTTCTAGTTTCCACACTTTCTTTCAGATCTAGTCTCTTCCAACTGATCCCACTCTTATCAGTGATGTTTCTGAAATGCGACCAGGAGCATCATTCTTTTGATTGGTGAATCCCATTGCCAGGGGAATGAAATTTGGATTGCTTTGCAAGAACAAGTCCCTCCATGACCTGGCCTCTTTTCAGCTCCACTTCTACTCCACTTTCCTGCCCCCTTACCCCACCTGTGCTCTGCACACTGGCCATTCAAACTGTAGCTGTTCTTTAAGCACATCTCTTTCAGTCTTCTGTGTCTCTGTTCTTTCCTTGACATAGCCCTCATCTACTTTGTATACATGGCATCTTTTAATTGTCTTTCAGAATTTACCTTAAATATGACTTATTCCTTGAAACCATCTTTAATTCCCAAGTAAACTTTTTGTTTCTTCCAACATCTCCCAAAGCATTTGTCACCCTATATATTATCATGTGTCCTCCTGCAAGTTCTTTGAGGACAGAGATGATGTCTTAATCACTTTTATATACCCACAGCTTAGCTCCATAGTTGCCATCCAATAGGGGCTTAGTAAGCATAAAATATGTTTATATGCACATATATATTGATAGCTCAGTGTGCAAGTTCTTAATAATTACAATTATATGTACATAAAATAAGCAAGTTCTTAGTAGTAAAAAATATACACATACACATATATACATATATGTATCATTTTACATGTCAATGTGTGTGTGTGTTTACTACCAAGACCCTATACCTTAATCCATACATATTTAAATCCTTAGTGGGAATTATTTAACTTACTAGTATTTACAAAGTCCATCCAGTATAGTTCACATTTAAATGACCCTTCCTTTGTGGGTTCCCTGGCAAGGGGTCAAGTACTTTAAGTATTTTATTAGGTTAAACCTTGCATTTTTATATTAAAAAGCCCTTTTCTAGGCTGACCTTATTTTAACCCATGTTTTTCTCCTTCGCATTAAGCACAGTTTATGTAAATTGTAGGAAGCCAGGTTTTTTAATGGATTCAAAACGATACATTAATGTTCCTCATTTATTCATTCTATAAGGTAATATCAACACTCTAGCAATTCTCCTGAGTTATCACTGCAACTGGGTTCATGGTTATCCTGAAAGGAAAGGTGAGATTCAAGCATGTTCTTTTTCTAAATTACAGAAGAGTAGGCTTAGGGACTTTTAAAAACCCTTCCGTCTTTCTTTCTTAGCTATTATTAGGATGAAGACTTCCCTGGCATCATTTTCAGTTTATGACATATATTATACTTTTAGTAGTTCTTGCAACTATCACTATCCCTTCTTCCTACTTAAAAAGTAAAATGGAAAACAAAATCATATAATAAAAATACAATTAGCTTAAGGATAACTTACCAAAAGGGAATTGATAATATGAAGCAAACTAGATAGAATTACATTATTATCCCAAGAGTTATCTGTGAATGCCGAATCAAGAAAAAAGACAAAATTATATTCATGAAGGAAACAAAGTTTGAAAGGCAGAAGAGAGATATGGGGCCTAGGTGACAGAGCAAGGCAAGGGCTCTGATGGGCAGTGACGATGGTCACCTTAAGCCCCAAGAAAACAAAGACTGAGTGGAGCAGGTGAACACTGGCTGTTCAGGAAATTGTCACAAACCCTCCTTGTTCCAGGATCCTGCCTGGACACATTTCTTAAAGGTACTACACCACAGTTATCACCATCTGTGTACTCAGGGTGTCATGATAGAGCAAGGTCAAAACTTCTCCAGATTTCTTTAGTAGAATTTGTAGAATTTCTGTGGATGCTTTTGAGATAAGATACATGCTCCTAGTCAGACCTCTTCCACATCTTAAGTATGGCCAGACCTCTGCAGACCTGGATAGCCAGGTTCAGGTGAGTTACTACCATTCCATTTCCTTAACTATTGCTCAAGTTCCAGGAAACTTGTGGCCCAGGAAAGGTTCCAGCTGTTCCAGGCCTAGGAGGGCAGAATAAAATGCCAGATGGATAAATTTCCACAGAGGTGGATAATGGCAAACGGCAGCCCTGGGATGACCCAGGGAAGCCAGTTCTCCGGTTTTCAGCAGGGCCCCATGATATAAATTAGAAAGCGAAAACTACCATGATTCATACACACCGGGGGTTACCTTGCAGGTACTCCTGTCCTCCAACTGTCATCTGGTCTGTGCTGAACAAGAGTGACCTTTGGCCAGGCATGGTGATGCACACCTGTAATCCCAGCTACTTGGGAGGTGGAGGTAAGAGAACCCCAAGTTTGAGGCCAACCTTAGCAACTTTTGAGACCCTGCCTCAAAATTTAAAATTAAAAGAACTCAGTGGTAGGCTTGCCTAACATATTCAAGGCCCTGGTTTCAATTCCCAGACCCTCCGCCCTGCTCAAAACAAAGAAAAACGCAAGAGTGAGGCTCATTAAAGGGATTATACTATGTGTCACATGACATGGGGCAGAAATGTCTAATAACCTGTGCACCTGAAACGTGAGGGCCTAGGGCCCATTACAAAAAGTTAAAACTTATTACAGGAAGCTTCACTGATGAGAAACCTCAAGGTTGAGGTGTCCAGTGAAATGTCCTCACAGTGCTGAAGATTGAAGCCCTTGATTTCTAACTCTTCATCCATGCTTACCTGGGCCACCAACAAAATTAATATCTTTGAATAAATATAGTCTAATTAAGCTCGAAATAACTTCACTTAGTTACCAGTGTGCAAATTCATCATGCCCAACCTTCACTATAATTTTCCTTTCACACACCCCCTACCACAATCCTCTTTCTAGCTCCTTTAGTTTCGCTCTTATAAGATCACTTTTTCCCCCCTTGGCTTCCTGAGACAAAAGTCAATAGAAAAGGACATGTATCTAGGAATGGAAAAGGTTAGCACTGATAAAAGTGGCTGAGGCCAATGAATATTTAAAAGCCAACAGATATGTGATGAGGATTCCTGCTTTTGAAACCTCATTTTCTAGTCCAAAGCAGGAAAGCAACAAACTCAAGTTAAAATTCTCCATGTATCATCATTTTTAACATGGCCAGACATTGGCAGAGGACCATGGAAGACAGCTGGCTAAGGCTACATATGTGGTGTTTCTTCATCTTCCCATGAGAAATAACCTCAGGGTTTCCTAATCTTGGGATTCCTCTCTGTAAAGGCAGAATGAACCCATAGCCATTTAAATTGTCACAGTGATTTTCCTAGTCACCTTCAAATCACAGATTAGTGAGTGGGCTGATGAATAAGATCATCCCAAGTTCAAAATATGAATCTGGCCGGGCATGGTGGTACACTTCTGTAATCTCAGCACTTTGGGAGGCTGAAACCGGAGAATCGTTAAGTTCAAAGCCAGCCTGAGCAATGCTGAAGCACTAAGCAACTCAGTGAGACTCTGTCTCTAAATAAAACACAAAATAGGGCTGAGGATGTGGCTTAGCGGTCGAGTGCCCCTGAGTGTCCCCCCAAAAATTTCATATATATATATATATATATATCATACACACACACATACATATACATACACACACACACACACACACACACACACAGATATATATATGAATCTGGAGCAGTTTATGCACCTTTTCAGTATGCTGATCCTCACCAAACTCTCCTTGGTTCCTGATTCCTATAAACTCACCTATCATAGATCTTACCTGTAATTCAGGTATGTTCTTGCAGAGCTTTCCAAGGGGAGAGGCTAACTAACTCAGTAAATTATCTTAATCTTCACTAATAGATAAACAGAGAAAACAATAGGAAATCCCATAATAGCATGACTTTTGGAATTTGTTTTGTTTTGTAACAGGGGCTTCCCAGAGGCAATGTCTTGGACTAGAAGTAATTATGGGGCATAAGAATTTCCATTTCTTCACAGGGATAACAGAACCAATACAGATGCAATGCCATAGACCCTTTTGGGCAGAAAGGTCCTTCCCAAGTTCCCCAGAGGCATCTGATGCTCTGTGTATATGTGAAAACCCTACAGCAGTGAGGAATTGTGGACCACTCACTCCTTCACCCTGTCATTCAACAAGTATTAATAGGAGGCCTACCATGTGAGGCCCTGTCGTACATGCTAGAAACATAAAAGGAATCAAAATAGATAGGTCTCTGCCCTCACAGAGCTTAATTCTCATGAGGAAACCAACCAAAAGTAAACAAGTGAATAGACAAGTGGGATACATAAAGTGGGTTGAAGTTATGTTAAAGACAAAGTGTCAGGGAAATCTTCTGTAAGGTACAAACATTTAGGCTAAGGTTTCATAAATGAATGGAACAAGCCAGGCAAAGAGATGAGGAACAGTGTTTCAGGCAGAGGAAACAGCCTATGCCTCAGTGCTGAAAGAGTTTAGAATATTTGACAAACAGAAACATCAGTGAGGCTAGAGCTTGCTACCGATAGGGAGAGTAAAACAAAATATTGTTAGCATGAAAAGCAGGGAGACAGAGCATGTCAATAGTAAATTGTATTAGAATGTACAGCCTTGGGGTTTATTCAAAGTGAAATGAAACATTATCAAAAGAGTTGAGTAGGAGATTAGGCTAGCAGCTTTGGAAAATGGATCGTAGGTGGATGTTTTGGTGAGCTTTCGCATCACTGTGACCAAAATACCTGGGTAGGAAAAGTTTATTTTGGCTCATGGTTTATAGGTTCAGTCCATGGTCCATTGACTCCATAGTTCTGTGCCCAAGGTGAGGCAGAACATCATGGCAGAAGAGCATGGCAGAAACAAAGCAGCTCAGGATATGGCAACAGCAGAGAGAGCTGTGCTCACCAGGGGAAAAAAATGAACTCCAAGGCATGTCCCCAGTGACCTACTTCTTCCAGCCACACCCTACCTGCCTAGTTACCACCCAGTTAATCCTTATCAGAGGATTAATGCACTGATTAGGTTAAGGCTATCATAACCGGATCATTTCATCTCTAAACTCTCTTGCATTGTCTCACACATAGGCTTTTGGGGGATATCTCATATCTAAACCAGAATAGTGGACAAGAATAGTTAGAAGAGCCAGGCTGTTATAACAGGCTAGGCAAGAGATGATGGCTGCCTGGGCTTAGGTGGAAGCACTGGATAGATGTAAGATGGGTTTTGGAGATAGAAACAACAGGACTTAATGCACTGGAGGTGTGGGTTGAAGGAAGGGAAGGAATCACAGATGACTGACAGGGACCCTCCTCTGATTGTAACTCCTGATGCTCTCTTGAGCTCTTTAGAACCCATACACCTTGGGAGAAAGCTCTTGCTTGGATCCACTAGAGGCTTCCTTCTCCATGAGCAAAACCACTGAAGACACTGATTTGAAGTTTTCAACAGGGATTGGGAACTTCTTCTGAGAAGGCAGACAGAAATCAACAGTCTTCTCCCTGGGCCAACTGCACTGACATTGGCATGAGAAACTGATGCCTTGCTTTGAGATAATGGAAGATTCCTACTGAACAGCCCAGAGCAGTTATCAAATGATTAAAGAAAGATGTCAAAGAAGTTCAGTACAATATCAGTGACTGAATGAGAATTCTGATTGTACAGCTAGGCATAATTTATTTTTCTGCACTAACTTGGGTACCTCATGATTGTTTTTTGTCTTGAATGCTACATATGCCTCCGAATTGGCTTAAATATACTTACAAACAAACATGAATTATTTTCTAATAGTTATCATAATCACTATCTGTAGGACCTCTGGTACATCTCTGAAAGCAATCCCTGATGTATTTTTCCCCATTCCCTCTTAAAACAATGCTATTGCCAAAGTTCAGTGAATTAAGAAATCATAACTTACTTGACAACCATTTTTAATATTCTACTTATCTGAAAACACTTAAATAAAATCTATTTATATACTGCAGATAGTATTTCAATATCATTAAGTAAGGTAACTACTACTGGTCAAAAGAGGGAGGGATGAGTGTAGAAAGGTTGTCACGTGTCTTCTTTACCCAGGGTTGAAAAATGTCAGGAATATAAACTTATATTCTGACTCCCAAGTCAAGAAATGCTGGTGGAACTTACCAGTATCACTATGTAAGCAGCAAGTCTGTTCCCCCTATGAGGAAGTATGATGCAGAGAGGTCTAAGGGCCTGGTGTGTCCTCTAGAATTTAAAACCTTTTTCCTACCATTTAAATCAACCCAGCTCCTTGCCTTAGTGCTTTTGACCTAGCCATTGTTTCTACCTTCAACATCTATGTTAGTAAGTTTTCCATTACTATAATGAAATACCTGATATAATCAACCTATATAGAAGGGTTTATTTTAGTAGACTTATGGTTTCAGAGGTTTCAGTCCATGATTGATTGGCCCTGCTGCTTCTGGACCTATAACAAGGCAACACATCATGGTGGGGGATGCACAGTGGAGCAAAGCTACTCAACTAAAGGCAAAGGAGCAAAAAATAAAAAAAAAGAAAAGTCTGGGTCCTCATAGCCCCTTTAAGAGCACACTCCTGATTAGCTTACTTCTTCTCATATGCCTCACTTCTTAAAGGTTCTACCACCTCCCAATAGTGCCACATAGGGGACTGAAGTTGTAACACATGGGCCTTTGGGAGACTTTCTAGATCCAAACTATAGTAATAGCTTTCTCAGTCATATGATTTGACAAATTCAAGTCTGATTCTCAGCTTCAACATCACATTATCAGGACCTGGGACTGAAGGGGGCATTTCCTGTTTAAGACCAAATTCCTCATTATATGTCCTTCTAGCCCCTAGGTATTCTTGCATTGTATCCACCAAAATTATTATAGTATAGATGTTTGAGATTTGGGGGTTGGACACTGGCATTACCTAGTGATTATCTCCCCAGCTAGACTACAAATCCCAAGAGGGAAAATTATTTACATCATACCCCAGAACTAACACAGTGCCTGGTACGCAGTGTGGTTCAACAAACCTTTGTGGAGTGAATAACTTAAGATACAAATGTAAAGTGCTGAAAATCACTTCAAGGTGGCTGAGGGTCAGACAGCAGCTGCCTTATGAGATTAAAGGAGGGAAACATCAACCTGGATTTGCAATGGTTGCTATCAATGTCCTGAGGAGAGGAGCTGAGAGAAAGGTGAACCCAGAAGGAAGAATAGGATTTGTTCCAGATGTCATGGGGGAAGCAAATATCCTTGGTGGAAGGAACTGAATAATGTGCATGACAAATTGAGGAGACATAAGGACAATGGTGTGGTTGAATCACAGGATCCAGAGGGAACTAGTGGGATTAAGAAATTGGTCTAATTTAGGCAAAGGAGCATAACATTTGTCTCTAGACCTAAAGGTTTTTGAGCCAAGTAGGGTTATGTATAAAAACCTGAGTTCTTAGCATCTGAACTACATAAAATAAAGGGTTTAATTCCCATAATAAAGATTTTTTGACTTTGCTCGTTAAAAAAATAATAATAACATCACTTTGGATAAGTTAAAATCTTTGTTTATAACTAAAATAGTTTAATTACCACTTAACCAAAACAATTCACTAAGAGGAAGCAAAAAAATAAGAGACTGATAATTAAAGAGCAGAAAAGAATAAGTTTTAGCCACTGCTAACCAAAGATCATTTAAAAGTTAAGATAAAATAGCATCCTGAGGCATGAAAACCGACATCTGTGATTTGGTTTACAAAATTTTACTTTACACAAAACTTTTCAGGACCACATTTGCTGCTTTTGGTAAAATGGGCATGATGGGTTTGGCTTCCACCTGTTGGTTTCTCTTGTACATCTCTTACTGTCCTGCAGAATTTTTTATTCTTCACACCACCACATTTCCCCAAATGTAAAACAGGCAGTCAAATTTATTGAAGGGCTGGTGAATTGAAAATAAATGAAAATACATGAGAAAGAAATTATTAACATCCACAAAATTTGACATTCTCATTGCCTAGAAGAAAACCAATATCAACCCTTGATGATGTTTTCCTATACAGGCACACTGACTCCTAAACATGCTCTTGAATTTCAGACCAATGCCCTCTTGAAGAGCAATTCTCCTTTCCAAACTCAACAGAAGGCTGCTTCATCCACTTCGGAGAAATCACATCCTTTTCCAGATCTCAGATTCACCTGTGCTCACTTCTAGCATTTCCTCAAGTTTAAGTTATTTAGGCTTAGTAGGAGCTGCACTAAGACCAGCTAAAACTAAATGGATGGAATTGGAGAATATCATGCTAAGTGAAGTAAGCCAATCACAAAAAAACAAATACCAAATGTTCTTTCTGATAAGTGAATGCTGATCCATAATGGGGGGGAGGACACTGGAAAAATGGAGGAGATTTGATCACAGGGGTGGTAGGGGGAGGGGGCATGGGGATAGTAAATATGGTGGAAATAAGATGACATCATAGCCCTAGCATCATGTATGACTGCATGTATGTTGTGATTCTATATCACATACAACTAGAGAAATGAAAAGTGTGCTTGCTCCATCTGTGTACAATGAATCAAAATGCATTCTGCTATCATGTATACCTAAGTAGAATAAATAAATAAATAAATTTTTTAAAAAGTCAAAAAAAACTAATCTTTTATGCTATGGAAACAATCATTAAGCTACCATTTCTCCAAAATGCTTTAGACCATAAGGGTTTAGGATTGTGGAATTTTCTTTATATTTTTAACACTTACATATACATAAAGAGACACTTTGGGGATGGAACCCCAGTCCAAATCCAAAATTTCTTTATGTTTCATATACACCTTCTATACATATCCGGAAGGTAATTTTATATGAGATTTCTAGTGCACCTGCGTTTTGACTGCATCCCCCTCATGAGATCAAATGTGGAATTTTCCACTTGTGGCATCATGCCAGTGCTCAAAAAGTTTTGAATTTTGGAGCATTTCAGAGTTTACATTTCAGATTAGGAATCTTCAACCTATACTAGTCACTATAGTCACTACTCAAACAGTCTTTCTTGAACTACACTAAAACATATGCCTTTCTTTGTAGATTAGCTTCTTGCACATTTTAAAATATTATACATTTCTGAAAAATCAATGCAAATTAATTTCAAATTAAAAATTTTTAACCTATAAAAATGCATAACTTCATGAAGTCCATGAAAACATGTTGAGAACTTTGCTAGAACAACAGCAACATGATTGGTGGGTATAGTAAGCACAGTTAACCAATAAAAATTGACAAGACAATGGACACAAGAGACAAGTCCATAGAAAACATTCATATTCAATATCATGTACAGTCCTGAGCAAAAGCTGAAGATATTTTGCAAGAAAAAGACCCTCTTTATGTTTCTGCTTTGAAAGTCAAACCTTTCAAGTTATATTTATGAGTATGTGATGCTGTCAGAATATTCACATCTAAAAAAGTCAACAATTGGGCTCTCTGGGTAAAATGACAAGCACTGTTCATCTTTTCACTGGCTACATTCAGCCCATCTGGTAAACTTGTCCAGATTGACTATGCTTTGGCTGCTGGAACTGGAGGAGCCTCTTCAGTGGGAATTAAAGCTGCAAAATGGTATGGTATTACAACTTAGAAGAAACAGAAATCCATTCTGTATAATGAGCAAAGTGTACACAAAGTGGAACCAATTACCAAACATAAAGGCTAGATCTATAGTGGCATGGGTCCAGATTACGGATTTCTTATGCACAGAGCTCAAAAACTTGTTTAGCAATATTATCTTGTTTACCAAGAAACCATTCCCACAGCTCAGCTGGTAGAGAAAGTAGCTTCTGTGACACAAAAATACACTCACTCAGGTGGTGTTTATCCATTAGGAGTTTCTTTATTTATTTGTGGATGGAATAAAGGACAACCATATTTATTTCAGTCAGATCCATCTGGAGCTTACTTGGCCTGGAAGGCCACAGCCATGGAAAAGAACTAGGTGAGTGGGAAAACATTCCTTGAGAAAAGATATAATGAACATTTGGAACTTTGAAGATACCATTCATACCGACATCTTAACCCTACTGGAAAGTTTTGAAGGGTGAATGACAGAAGATAACATTGAAGTTGGAATCTGCAATGAAGCTGGATTTAGGCAGCTTACTCCAACTGAAGTTAAGGATTACCTGGCTGCCATAGCATAATAATGAAGTGACTGAACAATCCAGAATTTCAGATAGTCTATCTACTTAAACAATTTTAAAGTACATTTTGTTTTGCAGACTTTTGCATACTTATTTCTACACAATTTCATGAACTGATGTTTTTAAAAATGACACTTATAAATCATAATAAACTGTTAAATAAAAAAAAAGCCAACAATTGATTCATTCTTTGCCATCCTAAAAATTAGCACACAGTTCCATGGTCCCTCCCAAAACTCATGTTGAAGACTTAATTCCAACGCTACCATATTTGGAGATAGGCCTTTAAGGAGTTGACTGAGGTTGAGGAGGTCACGAAGGTAGGGCCCTCATCCAATGGGATTGTTGTTCTTACCAGAAGAGGAAGAGACACAAAGGTCACAGAGTGAAGATCATGTGAGGACATAGCAAGAAGGCACCAAATGCAAACCAGAAAGAGTAGCCTCCCCAGAAAACCACTCTACCAGCACCAGATCTTAAAGTTCCAGCTTTTAGAGGTATAAGAGAAAAGTTTCTGTTGTTTAAACCACCAAGGTTGTGGTTTTCTGTTATGGAAACCCAAGAAGACAGAGTATACTGTTGAATTATTTGACAAGGGGCCATTCTTACCATGTGGGAGCTACAGTGAAAAGTTACATTTTATTGAGGGTTTCCTGCCCCAGAAACATATGAACATTTAAAAAGATGTGGTCTCATTTCATACCCATAAGCTTCAGAAAGTAACATCACTTTCTCCATCTACAGGTGAGGAAACAGAGGCAAAGTAAGGTCAGTCATTTGCCTAAGAATGCCAAGTGTGTTAGTCAGCTTTCCATTAGTATAATAAAATACCTCAGATAATAGCTTATAAAAAGAAAATATTTGAGAAGACATCAGGGAGGACATAAAAAAAATTCTTACAGGTAGATGAGACCTCTGATACAACATATCAAAATCTCTGGGACACTACAAATGCAATGATAAGAGGAAAGTTCATTGCATTAAGCTCTTTCATTAAAAAAAGAAAAAGTCAATAAATAAATGACTTGACATTACATCTCAAAGCCCTAGAAAAAGAAGAATGAATTAATATCAAAAGCAAAAGACAAAATAATTAAAATCAGGGCTGAAATCAATGAAATTGAAATAAAAGAAACAACTGAAAAAATCATCCAAACAAAAAGCTGGTTCTTTGAAAAAATAAATAAAATTGATAAACCTTTAGCCACTCTAAAAAAAGGAGAGAAAATGCAAATTACTAAAATTCATGATGAGAAAGGAAACATCACAACAGACACTATTGAAATACAGAAGATAATTAGAAACTGTTTTGAAAAGTTATACTCCAATAAAATAGAAAAATCCCGAAGACACCAACAATTTCTAGAGGTATATGATCGGCCCAAACTGAATCAGGAGGACATATACAATTTAAACACATTAATTTCAAGCAAGGAAATAGAAGATGCTATCAAAAGCCTACTAACCAAGAAAAGCCTGGGACCAGACAGATTCTCAGCCAAATTCTACAAGACTTTCAGACAAACCCACATAAATACAGTTATCTCATACTAGACAAAGGCACCAAAAACATACATTGGAGAAAAAAATACCAATACTCCAAGTTATTTTATGAAATAGAAAAAGAGGGAACCCTTCCAAACTCATTCTGTGAAGCTAGTATCACCCTAATATCAAAGCCAGTCAAAGACTCATCAAGGAAAGAAAACTTCAGACCAATATCCCTGATGAGCATAGACACAAAAATCCTCAATAAAATTCTGGCAAATCTCATACAAAAACATATTAAAAAGATAATGTATCATGATCAAGTGAGGTTCATCCCAGGGATGCAAGGTTGGTTCAACATATGGAAATCAATAAATGTAATTTCACCACATCAATAGACTCAAAGAATCATATGATTATATCAATAGATGCAGAGAAAGCATTTGACAAAATACAGCACCTCTTCACATTCAAAACACTGGAAAAACTAGCGAGAGTAGGAACATATCTCAACATTGTAAGAGCAATCTATGCTAAACCCAAGGCCAACATCATCCTAAATGGAGAAAAATTGGAAGCATTCCCTCTAAAAACTGGAACAAGAGAGGAGTTCCCTCTATCACCACTTGTACTTAACATAGTCCTTGAAACTCTAGCCAGAGTAATTAGATAGATGAAAGAAATTAAAGTGATACAAATAGGAAAAGAAGAACTCAAACTATCACTGTTTTCCAATGACATGATTCTATACTTACAGGATCCAAAAAATTCCACCAGAAATTAATAAGTAAATTCAGCAAAGTAGCAGGATATAAAATCAATACCCATAAATCAAATGCATTTCTATACATCAGTGATGAATCCTTGGAAAGAGAAATTAGGAAAACCACCCCATTCACAATAGCCTCAAAAATAAAATAAACTACTTGGTAATCAATTTAATAAAAGAGGCGAAAGACCTCTACAAGGAAAACTACAGAACACTAAGGAAAGAAATTGAAGAAAACCTTAGAAGATGGAAAGATCTCCCATGCTCCTGGATAGGCAGAATTAATGTTTTCAAAATGGCCATACTACCAAAAGTGCTATACAGATTTAATGTGATACTAATTAAAGTCCCAATGTCATTCCTTATAGAAATAGAAAAAGCAATCATGAAATTCATTTGGAAAAATAAGAGACCCAGAATAGTCAAAGCAATCCTTAGCAAAAAGAGTGAAGCAGGAGGCATCACAATACCAGACCTTAAACTATACTACAGAGCCATAGTAACAAACGTGGCATGGTATTGGCACCAAAACAGACATTTAGATCAATGGTACAGAATAGAAGACAAAGAGACAAACCCACATAAATACAGTTATCTCATACTAGACAAAGGCACCAAAAACATACATTGGAGAAAATATAGCCTCTTTTGCAAATACTGCTTGGACACTGGAAATCCATATGTAGCAAAATGAAATTAAACCCCTATCTCTCACCATGCACAAAATTCAACTCAAAGTGGATCAAGGACCTAGAAATTAGACCAGAGACCCTACACCTAACAGAAGAAAAAGTAGGCCCAAATCTTCATCATGTGAGATTAGGTCCTGACTTCCTTAACAAAATTCCTAAAGTACAAGAAATAAAATCAACAAGCAATGAATGGGATGGATTCAAACTAAAAAGCTGCTTCTCAGCAAAAGAAACAATCAATGAGGTGAAGAGAGAGCCTACATTCTGGGAGCAAATTTTACCACATGCACATCAGATAGAAAACTAATCTCCAGGGTATATAAACAACTCAAAAAACTTAACACCAAGTGTTGGCAAGGATGTGGGCAAAAAGGTACACTCATACATTGCTGGTGGGACTGCAAATTGGTGCAACCACTATGGAAAGCAGTATGGCTATTCTTTAGAAAACTTGGAATGGAAACACCATTGACCCAGCTATCCCATTCCTTGGCCTATACACAAAAGACTTACAAACAGCATACTACAGTGATGCAGCCACTTCAATCTTCATAGCAGCACAATTCACAAAAGCTAAACTGTGGAACCAACCTAGATGCCATTCAATAGATAAACAGATAAAGAAACTGAGGTATATATATACAATGGAATATTATTCAGCATTAAAAGAGAATAATATTATGGCATTTGCAGGTAAATGGATGGAGCTGGAGAATATCATGCTAAGCGAAGTAAGCCAATCCCCAAAATCCAAAGGCCAAATGTTTTCTCTGATAAGTGGATGCTAATCTATAATGGGGGGCGTGGCATGGGATGAATGGAGGAACTTTGGATTGGGCAAAGAGGAGACAGGGAGGTGGGGCATGGGAGTAGGAAAGATGGTGGAATGAGGCGGGCATCATTATCCTAGGTACATGTATGATTGCACAAATGGTGTGACCCTACTTTATGTACAATCAGAGGAGTGAAAAATTGTGTTCCATTTGTGTACAATGAATAAAAGAGCCTTGTGCTGTAGTGTAATAAATTAAAACAAATAATTTTTTTAAAAAACCATAAGCCTCCCCATAATATAGGATGTCAGAAATAAAAATATTTATTGTTGTCCACATCCCATGTGGATGGTAGGGACAAGATTCCTTGACCGGTAAAAGACTGACTAAAAGAAATAAAGCGATGAAAAAACCACAGAACACAGAAAATAGTTTTAAAATGCGGGGGTAGGTTGAGCACACAGTCAGATCATCCTTTAGGCTTCTGGCAGATGGCAAAATGGCAAAAGGGCAAAATGGCCCGTGAGTGTGCTTTATTTATGTCAGAGGACTTCAAAGACCTTCCACTGAACATTCTTTCCCAAGGTAGGAAGAAAATGGTGTCTTCGGTCAGCAGCTTGATTGACATCTTGGCGGGCCACACCCATCTCAGAGGGGTTGCCGCTACAGCAGGTCAGCCCATGTCTAGTACTGTGTGAGACTTTTGTGTGGTGGTCCACACACAGCCCATGGATGGCTATCTACAACTTATGAAATAAAAAAAAGAAAAAGGTTTGTTTTGGCTCACAATGCTAGGGGTTACAGTCAGTAATTGATTGGTCCTTTTGATTTGTACCTGTAGAAAGGCAGAACGTCATGGCAGAAACATGTAACAGGGCAAAACTATTCACTTCATGAGGAGCCAGAGAGCAAAAAGAATGAGGAGAGGGCTAGAGTACCATAATACCCTTAGGGGGCATACCTCCAGTGACTAAAGGCCTCCCACTACTTCCTACCTCTTAAAGACTCTAACCTCCCAATAAAGATCAGTAGAGCACTTGCCTAGCATAAGGTCCCAGGATCCACCCACAGCACGGCAAATAAACAAGACCCAAACAAACAAATACCACATAATTATTTTCTAATGGTTTTTGTGGATCAGGAATCTAGGCACAGCATAACAGGATCCTCTGCACAAGAATGGGATTCAGGTGCAGCTGGGGGTATGTTCTTATCAGAGACCACTCAACAGGAATATATTCTCATCTAAGCTCCTTCAGGAACTAAGGTCTCCATGTCCTTGTTGGCCAGGCACAACTTGAACTCCTGGAAGCTGCCCACAGTTCCTTTTCATGTGCCTCCTACAGATCCTCTCAAACTATGGCAGCTTACTTCCTCAAGGTCAGCATGGAGAATAGAATCTCTGTTCCAGTCTGTTAAGAAGGAGCTTGTACAACATAATGTGACCACAGGTGTGAGTCATCTCACTTTGCTATAAAATCTAACCTAATCAAGGTAGTGACATCTTATCACCTTTTCCATATTCCATGGGACCTGACTCATTGGAGTATGTTTGCCACTCAGGTGATTTTAATGGCAGCCAAGATTAAACCAGTGATCTAAAGCATTCTGCTCTATTTCTTTCTGCTAGAAACAGTACAAATTTGAAATTCCTAATTTTTACCTTTATTCCTTACCTCTTAGTTTTAAATGGCATGGAAAATGAATAGAAAAGAAAAATACTACCTCCTCTAGTTATGATTATATATATGAAATTGCCAATATTCAACCATGTTTGACCTACAGAAACAGTAGGTTCATAAGGTTCAACTTAACATTATCCTTCCCTGATAAACTGTGTGCCTGAAAATGCCTAGATGTGATCAAAGATTCAAGTAGAAAAGGTCTGAGGTGCTTCACAGATTACAGCCTATTCTCAATGAATGCCACAACTATAGTGATTCCTTAACAAATCAAAACATCTGACAGTCCATCTAGAAAATATAATCACATTTTCAAAATGGATTTTAGTGAGACTGATAAACTTATAACTATTCTGTCATGAATCTAAAACACTGTGCTGCAGAGGCGAATTTTAAATGATTTTCAATTTGAGATGTTTACAAAGATAATGTATCATGAATTAAGGACTACTTGAGTAGAAATTACAATAATTGGCTAAAAGAACCTTCAGTATGGTCTGAATAAAAAGCATGAATTTAGATTAAGCATTTTCATTAATGAAGTACTGAACCATATCTGCTATGGAAGTTGTCTGTTGTGGGTGGACTTTCTCATTCCAGGCACTTCCTGAGTCTAAGCAGTGAAGGTCTCCATCAGAGGGAAGTTGAATTGGAAGATGGCAACTCTCACTTATTTATGTGGCAATTTGCCTTGAGATTTCTATTCAGAGTAGTCTCCTAGACTCTCTCCTGGGAAGAATTAAAAGTGGCTAATTCACCACTCCTAGGCCTGACTGGAATATCAGAATCAATGGATATGTTGCAAGTTCAATTTCAAAAAAGAAAAGCCTAATTTTGAAAGTCTGAATACATTTGGGACATAATTATATATGTTTTAGCTTTTGTGTCACTGTGACCAAAAGGACTGATAAGAACAACTTAGAGGAGGAAAAGTTTATTTTGGCTCTTGGTTTCAGAGGTTCAGTTCGTGTTCTGCTGACTCCATAGCTCTGGGTCCAAGGTGAGGCCGAACATCTTGGTGGAGGGGAATGGTAGAGTAAAGCTGCTCCACTTATGGTAGCCAGAAAGCAGAGAGCAAGATTGAGCTGTCAAGGGCAAAATATAAACCCCCAAACCCCCAGTCACCTACTTCTTCCAGTCACACCCTATCTGCCTACAGTTATGTCCAGTTAATCCATAACTGATTAGGTTATGAAATTCTTAACCTAACTATTTTACCTCCTCTAATTCTTACATTGTCTCATACATGAGCTATGGGGAGACACCTCATATCTAAACCACTACAATGTCTAAGGATGTTTTCTTTGCCTGGTGAAAGGTACAACTTTCTATTAAAGTACTCAGGTTCAGACCTTCAATTTTCCTCACTAGACCACTGGCCTTTTGATAGGTTTCACTACCCTCATGACAGAAGTGTCTGTAGCACAAAGAACCAATTCTCTCTAGGGAGCTTTTCACTCTGAGAACACAGTGTGATTTTCTCACTCATAAATACTTAAAACTGCACCATCTATCATAGTTAGTTGCCCCTGGCCAACTGAATTGAAATGTGCTAGAAATGTAAAATACACACCATTTTCTTAGACTTAGTTGAAAAAAGTAATCAAAACATTTCACTAATTTTTACATCAATTACATGTTGATATAATATTCTAGCATATGATGATACATTGGGTGGGTTAGCTTTTCATCACTGTGACAAATACTTGAGAAAAACAACTTAAAGGAAGAAAAGTGTATTTTGGTTCATACTTTCAGTCCACAGTTGACTGGCTCCATTACTTTGGTCCTTAAGTGAGGCAGAACACAATGACAGAAGAGTGTGGCAGAGCAAAACTTCTCAGCTCATGGCAGCCAGAGAGGGAGACAAGAAGGGTAGGAAGCACAAGATATAGTCCCCAAAAGCATGCCTTCAGTGACCTACTTCCTCCAACCATGCCCCGCCTGCCTACAGTTTCCACCACCTCCCAGTAGTTCATTCAACTACCAATGAATTAATCCATTGATGATCATGACCCAGTCACTTCCCAAAAGCTCCACCTCTGAACACTGCATCTTTGCCCACCAAGTTTTCAACACATGAGCCTTTAGAGATGCCAGCTTTGAAGGTTCTGGGTCCTGAACTGAAGGGTTGCCCAACAGAGCAAAGGGAGAATTTACCAGAGTAAACAAGGTACTGAACAAAGACAGGAAAGTGAACCGCCATGGTGGGGCATCAGCGAGTGTTTCAGGAGGGAAGTTGTAATTTTCAAAGTGTGGTCCTCAGACCAGGAGCATCGGCATCACCCAGAGCTTGTTAAACATGCAAACCATCAGGCTCCATCCTCCACCTGCCAAATCAAAAATTTGGGGAGGGAGAGCCGATAATCTCTGTTTCAGGGGATTCCAGTGGTGTTCAAATTTCAGAACTACTGTTACATCTCACTGAACATCCCATCTGCCTTGTGGGTTGGAATTAGTTATCACCTCTCTTAATCAATGAAGTATGGTAGCTTTCCATCACTGTGACAAATACTTGAAGTAAATAATTTATAGAGAGACAAGATTGGTTTAGGCTCATGGTTTTAGAGGTTCCAGTCCATAATCATGTGGTCCCATTGCTTGTAGGCCTACAGCAGATGTGCCAGGTGGATGAGGAGCATGTGGTAGAGCAAAGCGGCTCACCTCACAACCAGGAGGCAAAAAGAGAAAGAAGAGATCAGGGTCCCACAATCCCCTTCTTCAAGGGCATGTCCACTCTACCCCACCTCCTAAAGGCTCCTCCACCTATTGATTAGAAAAACCTCTGTTTTTCTAATCAATAGCTCCTCTGTAGGAATCTTTGGGGTTCACTCATCCAAACCCTAGCATGAGGAAACTGTGTGACAAAGAAATTAAGAAACTTGCCCCAATTACACAGCTATTAAGTGGCACCAGAAAAATGAAACTTTCATTTTTTTTTAGCATACTACAGTGATATAGTCTCTTCAATGTTTATAGCAGCTCAATTCACAATAGCTAAGCTGTGGAATCAACCTAGATGCCCTTCAATAGATGAATAGATAAAGAAACTGGGGTACATATACACAATGGAATATTACTCAGCATTAAAAGAGAATAAAATTATGGCATTTGCAGGTAAATGGAGCTGGAGAATATCATGTTAAGTGAAGTAAGCCAATCCTCAAACTCCAAAGGCCAAATGTTCTCTCTGATAAGTGGATGCTGATCCATAATGGGGAAGGGGGTATGGGAAGAATGGAGAAACTTTGGTCAAAGGGAAGGGAGGAAGGAGATGGGGGCAGGAAAGATGATGGAATGAGATGGACATCGTTGCCCTAGATACATGTATTACTGTACATACGGTGTGACTCTACATTGTGTACAACCAGAGAAATGAAAAACTGTGCTCCATTTGTGTACAATGAATCAAAATGCATTCTGCTGTCGTGTATACCTAATTAGAATAAATAAGTTTAAAAAAAAAAAACCTCTGTTTTTCTAATCTTAAAGAGTATACACTCAATCACACGTCAAATCAATGAGAAAAAAAATTCAGAAGAAGAGAAACAGTGCTCTGAATCAGTGGCTGTTAAGTTTCTGGAGTCACCAAACCAGGAATCTGATGAAGTTCTGGTATCTCTTTTATAAAAATCTACTTTTACATAAAAATTATATAATTTGGGGCATCTGCTTGATGAGTTCAGGGTTCTTATTCCTCTAATTTTATACTCCCTGCTCTAGATCCCCAAATTAACATTCTTCACCATAAACTAGTACTGCTATAAGAATAGGGTTTTGTACAAACTATGCTTTCTATTAAAAATACACTGAAGGGAAAATTTCGTCTTAGAGTGAGATGGTGGTACCTTATTCAGTTCAAGCTTCAATAACAAAATACCATACACAGGATGGCTTCATAAGAGATCTGTTTTTCTACAGATCTGGAGACTGGAAGCCCAAGATTAAGGTGTCGTTGGTATGCTAGGATTCTGGAGAGGGCTCTTTACCAGCTTCCCACTGTGTCCTCACAAGCAGAGAGAAAGCCCAGGTGCTTCTTTCCTCTTCTTAAAAGCGGATGAGTCCCATCATAAGAGCCCACTCTCATTACCTCATCTAAGCCTAATTATCTTCCAGATGCCCTCATCTCCAAATGCATTGTTGGTTAGGTCTTTGCAGCAGTTTTGAAGAGATAAAATTCAGT
>PVHX01006679.1:0-98329 GCA_004024805.1 Geosciurus inauris | reverse complement strand
CTGTGGAAGCAACCCAGATGTCCTTCAATAGATGAATGGATAAAGAAACTGTGGTACATATACACAATGGAATATTATTCAGCAATAAAAGAGAATAAAATTATGGCATTTGCAGGCAAATGGATGGAACTGGAAAGCATTATGCTAAGTGAAGTAAGCCAATCCCAAAAAACCAAATGCCGAATGGTCTCTCATTCATGTTTTCATCAGATGCTTTTTGAGGATTATTATGTGAACAGACAAGGTCTCACAAAACTTTGGGTAAACAGATCACAAATAAGTTTATAAGTAAATAAAGATAGTGTTATGAAGAAAATAAAAAACATGCTGTGTTGGGTGACTGAAAGTGAGGGAGGAACTGGGAAAATGCCAGATGTGGTGGTCTCTGATGAGGTACCATTTGAACCCAAATCTGAAGAATCAGACTCACCACAGGAAGGCCTGGGTGGGACATTTTCTATGCAGAAGAAATGTTGCTACCAAAATTATACTTCTGCATACTTTAACAAGATTCCTCATTTGTCAGCTTGTGATATATGGGACAATGTAAACCCCTAGTTTAATATTTTAAAAACTACTGTAAAGGAAGGATGCAATAAGGAAATGAGTACAACAATTAATTTAGGAAAAAAAGATTACTATGAAGTCTATTGAAGTTGCAGTGAGGAAAAAAAAAAGTTGAAGTGGCATTTATCTTCTATGTTCTCTTCTTTATTGTATAGCTTTGTTCCTGGACCACATAAAGCTGTCCTCAAAGAAGATGCATTACAGCAGACAAAATTCTTCCAAAATAAGAAATATCTTTCAAGAGTAGTGAGAGGTGGCAGAGATGATGCTATTTGGAATTTTCCCAGGAGCACATCCCATACTTCTAAAAATGGAAGAAGGATGACAAAACCTACTCCCAAAAGATACGACATTCAAGGAAATGCTCAAATAATTTAGCATGGTAAGGCTTTGGACTTAAACAGTAACCAAATCTACTCGAGAACTCTGAGCAATTTTTATTTGGATATCTGCCTGCACCCAGAGGTCCATTCTGGAGGGATGACCCCACAGGTTGTAGATTATCAGGTAACTTGATCCCCTGCATTCACTGGTATTAAGATACATCTTACCATTTATTTTGATCACTCCTGACAATTCCAGCACTCTAAGACTGATATGTTTAACAACTGTTAGCATTAGAAAATGGAAGAATGAAAGAAGTATTTTGGAAAGTGTACTGGAGATATACTTTGAAGGTAAAATTTACATAATGTATATGTGTGTGTACATGGGCCAATACCAATATTTCTGATTGCAGATCTCAGTCCATTTTCTGCAAACCAAGCTTTCTTTCTTAATTCAGCACTGTTTAATGCTCACCTGTTTAACCAAAGCTATTTAACATTTGATGCAACTCTAACATTTACCTGGAAATTGATGCTGTTTGCATGTCATGTTTTTGGAAATGGGACCTTTCATTATTATTCCATTTAAACACATCCAATTTCTGTGAGGAGTGATTACTTCTCACCTGGGTTTGTGCTAGAAGTTTGTCTTCTACCCTCTGCAGTTGTTTGCTTGGATTGGTGAGAAACAGAGAGGAATTTTCTCTAGCTCTAAATCCTCCTAAACTCACTGAGGAACTTATTAATTCTCCCAGAACATAAATTATTGCTTTTGAGCTGGATGCTCTATCTTCATTATAAAACTTCCTGCTAAGCCATTTTGATGGATTTCCAATCTTTCTTCCTTGTTATGGTCACTTATTAATTTTCATTAATCCATGTATGCTTTAGAGAAGGAGTAAAGACACAACGGGTAAGGTCTGAGTTACTTCAGGTACCTATTTAGTCAATAATGAACAGCACCAAAACAGGATTGGCAAAGCTCTGAAAAGAGCCTTAAATGGACATTGAGTTTGAAAAAGGTAGGAAAATTTTTAAAGCTTTACTCTTAAAAATCCATATGGGTTGAAGAAATTTTAAGAGATCAGTGCAAATCAGAGCAGGAAACCATCTTCAAAGTGCCTAGTCTCTAGTGTCATTCTCTGATGACTTTGTCTCCTTATCCCCATTCAATTTCATCTCTTATGGTGAAATTTTCAACAACTAAACACCCAAGTAGCACTTTTTTTTTAGACACAATATTCAGACCTTAACTCAGTCTAAAAGCTCATTCCACAGCTGGTAGCAACAGCCTTGCGAGGTAGACTATCACTGTTTTCGGTAAGGAAGGGAAGCTGCACAGATGCAGGAGATAGCTGACACCAAAGACCAGTAGGATCCATTCAGATTTTCTTTTCTATACCTCCTTTATAACGCCTAGAACAAAAAGCCATCTGCAGTATTTTTTTTAAAGCACTCTGCCATCTCTACTCAGGCAACTCCATGGAGGTAGCTCCCACATCTTCAGAGGAGCAAGAAGTCCATGGAGTTAAATGTAGCGTTCACACTCAGGTAATAGAGAAGAATAAAGCCCATCAGGTTTCTTCGTCCATCCTAAATGATGCTTTGGGGTTCAGGAAAAATTTGTTTCCAGTACAGGAAATTGATAAACAATATTTAAGAGGCATTTTAATAACAGGAACTTTTCTAATTAACTTTGAATTAAGCATAAACACTTTTCTTCTGTTTATTATTGGAAATACTTTGGAAATGTATTTGTTTTTTCTGTGTTCACAAGTAAAGTACAACAAACAAACACTCTCTTGTGACTGAGATTTTTTTTTAGTATTTTGGGTCATATTTTTAATCATTAAGAAGTGAGGAATCTGAAGCATGCTACAAATAGAAGTTCCTTTTTAATGACTCCTAATCTTAGCATTTTCCGTGATTTACCTTTCTCCTCAAGTGAAAAACAGCAAAAATTAAGTGAATATAAATTTAATAAAGTGCTGTTTAAACCAAGAATCACACAAATAAGCAGTGATGCATCTTGGCTTAGAAATGCAAATTGAATATAATGGACCAGCCTCCCATTATCTCTGCACTGGCTGAGTCAAACTTGATTTAAAAACAACAACAACAAAGGGAGATCAGTAGAGGAAAGGGACTAAGGGGTAGGAGGTAGGGAGGGGAGAAGTGCTGGGGAGTGATATAGGCCAAATTACATTGTTAAATTATGTACTGTGCGCATGTGTGAATATCTAACAACAAATCCCATCAGTCTGTACAACTATAATGCAAAAAAAAATGTGGGGGAAAAATGTAGAGGCCAAAAAGGTATGTAAAGGGAAGGGTGGGGGATGGGAATAGGAAAGACAGTAGAATGACTCAGACATAACTTTCCCATATTCATATATGAATACACTGCAGTGAATCTCGACATCATATACAACCACAAGAATGGGATCCTAATTAGCATAAGTTATATTCCATGTATGTATGTCAAAATACATTCTACTGTCATGTATATCTAAAAGGAATTTTAAAAAGGGATGTAATTGAACATTCCATCGATTATAGTACTCAGTATTAATTCAACCAAATAATCTCTTTCTTAAAAAAGCAGGATTATTTGGGGAATTGAGGAGAGAAGAATGACAATGAGAAAAAAAGGTCATATCCCTGTCAGCCCATTTCATTGTTTTCTGGGCATTTTCCACATTTATTAGTCTAATGGCTTACCTAACAGCTTTAGGCCTAAAGCCTGTTCTCCGCGGGAAATTTATGTATCAAAAAATTTTCCCTAATCTGGAAGACTGTAAATCTAATTTAATACCTAGAAACCCTGTAAATATGGTCTTTTTTTAAAAAAAAATATTTTTTTAGTTGTCAGTGGATCTATCTATCTATCTATTTATTTATTTATTTATTATGTGGTGCTGAGGATTGTTTATTTATTTATTTGTTTATTTATTATGTGGTGCTGAGGATTGAACCCAGGGCCTCACATATGCCAGGCAAGCGCTCTACCCCTGAGCCCCAACTCCAGCCCCTGTAAATATGGTCTAACAGACTTAAAGGGAAACTGGGGCAACACACCATGACAATGACAATGCCAAGGACACAAAGACTACTAATCCACTAAACTAGGGGCCCAGTCAGAGTCAATCACTCCTGAACTTTCTCAGTGACTGGCATTTCCCAACAATTCTGTTGTTACCTGTTTAAAAACTAAGTTTTTGAAAAGCTAGTTATATGCATTGTAAACTGTTACATACTACAGCTGAATTATATTATTAAAGAAATATAGCTGGGTGTTGTAGCACAAGACTATAATCCCAGCTACTTGGGAGGCTGAGGCAGGAGGATCATGAGTTTGAGGCCAGCCTGGAAAATAGCAAGACCGTGTCTCAAAATAACAATGACAATAATAATTATAGAAATATAAAAAATTCTTTAGTGTATTTCTTAACAAGTAGTATTTTGCACCAGACTCAGATATCTACTGAATGCTTTTATACTCATGTAACTAAAACCCAAATATTTTGAACACTGTGAACCCTTCTGTAAATGGATAAGAATAAAATGTGGAAAATTAGGTTTGCATACAAACTGTAACCTATTATCTTTAAGGATTTTATCTTAGTGAGAAAGGCAAATTTTGCCCTTTTAAAAATACAAATTTCTGGCATGTTTTTCATTTGATCTTTTTATTTTTTTCAAGGCATTTAATAAATAATCTACTCTGGATAAATGCAAGCTGGTACACCAAGCTACAAAATTGTAGTAGAGCTTATAAAAAATAATGATCATGGCCAATAAGAGCCAATTTCTTTAGAGCTGATCTATCAGAAATTAATTTTACAGTGTTAAATAGCTAATAAGGCAGACTATAAAACACAGGAAGAAAGATCAGATAGCAGTGCAGAAAGAGTACAATTCAGAGCATCCAGAGATTTGGGTCCAAGGCCTGGTTCTGTCACTGCTTCCTTGTGACACCCAGTTCATTTATTCATCAGAATAAGTGCTGCTCGAGAGATTTCCCCTGCTTATGTTTACTATTTAAAACACTACCCCCAAAAAACAACCCAAAAATTCTTGGGATGCTTGAGAATAGTTTGGTTTAAATAGCATTTTTAATAGCAAAAATGTTTATAATAGCTTACAACCATCTTTTTCAATACAAAATAAACAGATCATACTCATCTTTGCATTTTTACATCTCTCACCTCTAAGATATATACAATAAAAAGTCTAAGATACTGTTGTCTGGCTAACTCTTGAAGAAAGGTGCACAAGTAAACTAGCCATGTCAACTTCATTAACCACTCTGGGTGGCATTTGTTTAGCTGTGAAACAGTAATATAGGCATGATTTTAAAAATTAAGCAAATGAATTTGTTCTCACTTCTGTTTTCTAGAAATACATTTTCTTTTGAATAACTGTACAATTTATAACTTTATTACAATTTACACCAGTCAGTAGACTTTATTTCCACACCTTCACAATCCCATCTCGAGAGGCAGTCACAATGAAGCCTTGTGTGGTCTGGAAAGTGGCAACATCCGTGATAATGTCATGATGTCCCACAGGCAGAGATTCTGGGCCCCTTCGAGGGGTGTCATCACTTGGTCCTACCTTCTGTTTACTCTGAATCTCCTGTTTGATAGTTAGAAATCAGGGAGAGAAGCCAGAAGTTAAATCCATGCCACATTCTGCCTCTTATCCATATTCTTGCTTCTAGGACAAGTTGTTGTTGCTTTGAAGTTAGCATCTCATGTAAAGTAGTCACACTTTCACAGTGAACAAAAAGAAAAAAAGGAGAGGGTCCAAAATGACATGCTGGGTTTCTAGTTAACAGAGTGCATGAGCAGCCACTTACAAATGTGGAACACTTAAAAATGGCCAAGAGTCTGGGCCTATTAATTTTTATTAACATCAAATGTAAAAAGGGGAAAGAGAATAAACTGGGAGAGGTGAAAATGACCAAAATATTGAAGTAAATACATATATCAGATGTTCTGGCATTTCTACAGCTTCTCAGTATTTGTCATGAAGGAAGTGCTTATCTGGCCAAGGCACTTTCAGGTAGGTCACATCTGAAATTTCTAAGCCAAGGGCACAAGCTTTAGAGTCCTAACGGTGAGATTTGAGTTTACTATTAAATTGTTTACTATCTGTGTTTCAGAAAAATTTCTAACGTCAATGTCCCTAAATTTGTCTTTTGTAAAAGAAAATAAAAGTACTTGTTGTATGTTTCTTAATCCTTAACTTTATAAAGTGCCTACTGTTCATTTTGAGCTATATACTTATATGTGCTTTGTTTATTATACCTTGAAAATAAAAGTTAATAAAAGTTAATTTATAAAAATACAAAAGCAAAGAGAAAATAAACCATGTTTCTTAAATTCAAAAAAAAATGATTGCCAGTTTAGACCAAATCCATTTTTGTGTCTACAAAAGTTAAAAGAAAGAAAAATAAAAAGTAATGTACCTGAACAACTTCAGTGCCTTCTATTATTTTCCTGTAATAGGACACAGATGGGGAACTAGTACTTCCTGCCACAATATAGGACCTTTCTGGGTAAGCCAAGTCCCAAAACCTAGGGAAGAAGAAATAAATGGGGATAATTCTCACAAGATAACAGTAGGAACTAATACTCATTGTCTTACATTCTTCAATGCATTCTTTACACTGTGATTAGAAAAAGACTTTTCTAGAATCAATAGCATAACATTAATTACAATAAAGTACAATAAAGTTGCCCTTGTAATGTGCTGATGATTTAAAACATTAACTTATCACCAATATCTATAATAACAGTTTTCATAAACCAAATGTATCCATCCATCTTTTAAGAATTATTTTGAGATACTATACCTTATTTTCATGTCTGATCCAGCTGTTAGCAGGATAGGATTTCCGTCAGCAGGACTGCAGTAGATACCATGGACACTGTGAGGAGAAGGCTTAAAAGAAGCAAAGATGGTGTCAAATAAAAATAAAAGTGCTTTCCACTAATGGAATACCATTTCTACAGACAAGTTAACTGCTGATAGTTCTTTCTATAGACACCTGGTTACCAGAGGAAATGAGAAACCAGTTATATAAGTTATACCTACTTTTTTGGGACTTTGAAGTATAGTTACTTTGTTTTGTTCTGAACAGAGAGGTGCAGCCTATTCAGTTTTTTAAAACTTTCTCTTTAGTACCACCTTGAGCAAGACCCCAATTAAAGGGAAAAAAAGTCTTTCCTATGGGGCTGGGAAGGACTACGAATGGAACTCGGTTGGCAAAGCCCATGACTAGCACATGGAAGGCTCTGGGTCTGATCCCCTGCACCAGCAAAAAAAGAAAAAATCAAAATCTCTCCTACCTTTTGCCCTAATGAAGCACCCTGGCAACATGACTGTGACTATTAAAACAAAAGTACAGATGTTTCTTGATTTATATGAGGGTTATGTCCCAATAAACTTACTGTACAATGAAAATATACGTAATACACCTATCTTCAAGTATCAGTTGTTTACCTTTGTGATCTGACCAGGAGCTATGGCTCACTGCCCAGCATCCCAACAGTATATTGGACCACATACTCCTAGCCCAATAAAAGATCAAAATTCCAAGTATGGGGGGCTGGGATTATGGCGCAGTGGTAGCGTGCTCACCTAGCACGCGTGAGGCACTGGGTTCGATCCTCAGCACCACATAAAAATAAAATAAAGATATTCTGTCCACCTACAACTAGAACATAAATATTAAAAAAAAAATTCCAAGTATGGTTTCTAATGAATGCCTATCACTTTTACACTACCATCATAAAGCCAAAATATCATTAGGTCAAACCATGGTTAAGTTAGGATCCTCTATATGCAAGATGGTCATATTCCATTTTTTAATTACTTGAACGTCAATCCAGGATTTGCCTAATTAACCTAGGTCTACTGTAGCAGAGATACCACAAACCTTACATAGTTAGCAGCCAAAACATTCAATAAAGCAGACCCTAGCAAGTTTAAGAAATCAGAAAATATGCATGTGGCAATGGTCACATGATACTTGATGTAATTAAAAACCCAAATTTAATTATAACCCCAAAGCCCAACAGATCCCATGTTTGCTAAAATACCTGAAAATGCTTAGGATGTGAGCAATAATATCCTTTACAGTAAGAACTGGAGACAAACCTGTAACTCAGAAAGCGGTGGCGCACTGCTGGCCCAGAGAGTAAATCTTCTGTCACCTGTCTCCATGTCCCACATGGACACTTCATTGTTGCCCTGAACAGCTAAGAGAGACAAAGGCCAGAACTATTACTCAGACCAGAAGGATCTCACTCTCAGAGCTTTCACATCTTACTAGGGAGAGCAATTCAGCCTATATCCATTTCTTCCCAACCTGCAAGAAATACTAATACATATGAACCTGTCACCATACTGGGTAAGTGTAGTTAAAAGAAAAGAAAAAATATTTTAATAGCCTAACAGTAAATATTTACTGGTCTCCAACCAGGTGAAAAGAATTATGGAGTGGAAAGACAAATCACATACAAATCCTGACCTCAAGAAACCTATTTTTTTGTTTGTTTGTTGGCTTCTCTCCAGAAGTGGAGGAAAAACGATGTAAATAAAGAAGACAAGGACAAAGAAACAAGTGAGAAAGTTTAAGTTCTGCCTGAATACAGGGAATTTTTTAAAAATCACATCTAGTAGGTGAGCATCCAGGTCACATCATGGACAGAATATTTTAGTAGGGACTAAAAAGGCAGGTAGACCACTTCAGCCAGAAAGAACTAAATGACAGGAGAAAAAACAAGACTCTGTGGCTGTTTTGAAGAAAGATGAATAAAGAGAAACATGAGTTTAACTGAAACATATTTGTGACAGACCACAAAAATTGGACTCAAGGCCTAAGAGAGAAACTATCCCTTAAGATTGTGTGGTGCAGAGGGAATGACCATATACCAGGCTTCATTTGCTTAGAGCAATAGAGCAATGAAACAAGATGCTGTTTCTGGCTTTGAAGATGAAAGAAGCGGACATTAGCTAAAGGAGTACAGCAACAGGGCAAAGAAACAGATTCTCACCTATACCTCCAGAGGGAATATGGTCCGCTACTACCCTGATTTTGGCCCACAAAACCCACTACAGATTTCTGGCCTTCAGAATTGTTAGAAAATAAAATTGTGTTATTTTAAGCCACCAAGTTTGTAGTAAGTAGTTACAGCAGTCACAGAAAACTAACATATGTCCATAAGGAGCCCCAAGGGAAGAAAGATCAGTCACCCCAAGCTGGTTGTTTTCTTTACCTCCAAATCACTGTTCCTCTCAAGATGGTCTTTTCTATCCAACTTCTTTCCAAATTACAGTAACTACACCTTCCACACGTGCTTTCTACTGCCAGTCTGCTATTATTAATCTTGTATTACTGCAATATCTTATGATATTCTTATATCCACACCTTTGTAATAGTTTCTTTGAAAATAAATTCTTAAATTATCCTGCCATTGGTATGCCATCAGTTTTTCATTGGAACCCTGACTGATAAAAAGGCCAGACAGTGGTTAAGAGGGCTGGTCTCTCTCTATATTCCATAGAGCCTTTTGGACCACATTGGCTATTACTTGCAATGAGAAGCCACTGAAAGGTATTGAGTAGAAGAAAAAACAATCTAAGAATATGGACAGAAGCAGGGAATTAAGAGGATATTGAATTAGAAAGGACAAGAGATTATGATGATTTGGACTAGGGAGCCAATAATGTAGTAGTAAGAAATGGTCAAATTCTGGATATATTTTAAGACAGAATTTGTAGAATAGCTGATACACTAGACGTGGAATGAAAAAAAGAAGAGTTAGTACCCGTAATCCTGGCAACTCAGGAGGCATAAGCTTGAGGCCAGTCTCAGCAACTCAGCAATAACTTGTCTCAAATGACACCGGACTGCTGCCTGAGTACCCAGTAGAGCTTCCATTTATGGATAGAACACCACAGGAAAAGCAGTTCTGCCTCAGAGTACAAGGCAGTGATGGAGACACTTAATAAAAAGGAAATCAAGTGTTCAGTTTGAACATGTCAAGTTTGCAATGGCTGCTAGGTATCCTAGGGGAAATTTAAAGTACACAGATATAAAAACCTAAATAAATTTGATATTTAAAACCTGAGACTGAAATCATACACAGAGCAAATGCAGAAGGAGAAAAGAATAAGACCAAAAACTGGGCCCTGAAGCAGGCCACAATTTTACAAATCAGGAAGATGCAGAGGAACCAGTAGATCAAGAAGTAGGAGAACCAGACACAGTGGCGCACGCCTGTAATCTCAGCAGCTCGGTAGGCTGAGGCAGGAGGATCTCAAGTCCAAAGCCAGCCTTAGCAACTTAGCGAGCCACTTAGCAACTTAGTGAGACCCTCTCTCTAAACAAAATACAAAATAGGGCTGGGGATGTACCTCAGTGGTTGAATGCCCCTGTGTTCAATCCCTGGTACCAAAAGAAACAAGTAGGAGAACCAAGAAAAATGTCCTTGGAAACACTAAGAAAAGTATTTCAAAAAGATGAAAATGAAAAATAAAAATATAATCAACTGACCAAATGATAAGTCAATAAGAGGAGGTCTCAGTAATGGTCCCTGAACTTGGCAACATGGTGACTCTGATATCAGAAACATATGAGATGGGCTATGTGTATGAGAAGAGGCCACAAAAAGCCTAGAAGCAAGAGGATCAATGAGGAAACATAAAAATACAAAGAACTATTATTTATCAAGCATCAAGTGGATGCCAGCCTATGTGATTTCTATATTTTATATCAAATTGTTGAACTCCATAAGGTATTTTTTATTTATTTTTGGTACTGGGGCTTGAAACCACGGGTACTTTACTACTGAACTATATCCTAGTCCTTTTTATTCTTCATTTTGAGACAGGGTCTTACTAAGTTGCTGAGGTTGACCTCAAACTTTATTTATTTTGGTACCAGGAACTGAAACCAGGAGTGTTTCACACTGAGTCACATTCCCACTCCTTTTTTAAACTTTTTATTTTGAGACAAGGGTCTCACTAAGTTGTTTGGGGCCTTGATAAATTGCTGTGGCTGACTTTGAACTCATGATTCTCCTGCCTCAGCCTCCCAAATTACTGTGATTACAGGCATGTATCACCATACCTGGTTATAAGGTAAGTATTTTTTCAACTACATTTTACAGATGAGGAAAAATAGTTATAAAGACTTATGCAAATGTCTTACCCAAAAATTCACAGCAAAAATATGAGGGCCCAACAAGGAAGGGAAGAAAATTTTGCATGAAACACAACAGAATACAAATCAACAACAAATGGCCACTGAAAAGGATGAATCAAGGTTTCTAAAGTAGATTTCTAGGAAGACACTAGGCAGCTTTAAAAATAGGGGACATAGAAGAAAATAAATAGAGTAAGAGATGTTGGTAGAACCAGAGGATGGCGGTCATGATTGTCAAAATCATGTTTAAACAGAATAAATAAAAATATGACAGTCAGATATCAATGGTGGAAACTTCTATAATCAGAACAGACTCAAGCTTGGTCCATATATAAAGCAAAACCCTAAAAACATATGTCTTAGCAACAGGATATAACACTTGCCAAGAAAATCCCAATACACAAAAATGAGCCCTCCATCTTACCTGCAATCACCCAAGACTGATACAGAGGGTGCATTGAAAGGCGCCTGATTCGAGCCCTGGAAGGATGACAGTGACTGGAAATTGGCAACTGGAACCTCATGTCCCAACAAGCCATGGTACCACTACTTGTACCTTAAAGAAAAAGAAGCATAAAAAGATTACCATCTAATGATCAAAGCACACTAGGGACCATTTATACAAAGTATTAGCTTTATGTGAATTTATTAATTGCCAAAGGCACCCACAAAAGCAGAAGCTCTAGAGAAAATATAAACTGAATTTGTTAAGTCAAAATGTTCAGACTACCTTAAATTATGATGTAATAGGGGACAGCAGATACTGTTTTATCCAATGATCCCCCTGTGATCCAAAGTGGTAGCAGCTCTGCAGCTGTCATCAGATTTCAATCATTTTAATGTGCCCTTTTCTCCAAAACATTCTGGAGACAAGTATGGGTGTCCAATCACAGCAGAAACTGGGGTTAAGTCTTTGCATCTATCCATAGTAACTTAAACCCTACAGTGAAACAAAGTCCCCTGCCCACCCTAGAATAATACCTGTTCCAACACTGAGCAACTGGTCATGAGAGTACATTCTTGGATTGGTTTCCAATCTTAGTAGAGAAATTGGTGGCAGGAGAGGGATGGAAGGGGTGGTAATTACATAAAGACAGTTTGTGTGTCAAACTGACCCACTCCAAGACAATAACTCAAACAGTACAGGGAGCATAAGCTTCCCTCCTAAAAGCTGACCAGGGAGCCATCACGACCATTTGCTAACTTGCTAGGTGTATAATATCTACTTTTCTAGACCTAATATATCTTCCTGTACTTGCAGTTTACTGAGACAAAAGGCAAAAAATAATGCATTCTACATAAACTACATAAAAAGTAATACAGAAAAGGGAAGATACATAATTGTTGCAAACATAAATTACAAAATTAAGAAACCTAAATTCAGACACAGAAAATTGTAACTCTTCTGAATAAGAGAGAAACAGTAAGATGTGATAGCTTCCTAAGGGGCAGGTTCAAAGCACAATGAGGGCAAGGAGATGACACTTAAAACAGGAAAAGGGAAGGAGATGTAGACATAAGAGGTACAAAGTTTCACAGGAGGAATAAGCTTTAGTGATCTATTGCACAGATTGGTGCATTGTGTGTTTCAAAATTGCTAAAAGAAGTACATTTTAAATGTCTTCAGCATAACAAAACAAGTATGTGAGGTGATGGATCTGTTAATTACCTGATTTAATCATTATGCAATATGAAGACATATTGAACCATCACATTGTGCCCTATAAATATGTACAATTATTATTTGTTAATTACAAATAAAATTTTTTTAAAAAATCAGCAATACCATTCTTGGGTATGTACTTAAAATAAATGGGTATCTATGTCCTTACAAAAATCTATTTGTAAATGTTTACTCAGAACTAAACAAAAGCAAGAAACAACTCAATCTATCAACTGGAGAATGTGATGGATACATAAAGTATCAATAAAATGCAATGTCACAGCCGGGCGCGGTGGCTCAAGCCTGTAATCCCAGCACTTAGGGAGGCTGAGACAGGAGAATCGCGAGTTCAAAGCCAGCCTCAGCAAGGGTGAGGCGCTAAGCAACTCAGTGAGACCCTGTCTCTACATAAAACACAAAATAGGGCTGGGGATGTGGCTCAGTGGTCGAGTGCCCCTGAGTTCAATCTCCAGCACCATAAAAAAAAAAAAAAAAAATGCAATGTCACTCAACAATAAATAAAAGACTCCTCATACATGTAATCTCATGGAAAAGTCTCACAAAATTTATGCTTAGCAAAAAAAAAAAGGCACATACTATATGATTCTATTTTTATGACATTCTGGAAAATGCAAAATTATGGAGACAGAAATGAGATGAGTGATTTTATTAGGGGCTAAGAGGAGGGCACTGAATGCAAAGGAGTATGAGGAAATTTTTCAAGAAGTGATGGAAATGTTTGTGCCCTATTTGTGGTGTATATATTTTTATACATTGTAAATATTTTTTATATTATTTATATTTTCAGGACTCATCAAATTGAACACTTTCAAAACTCAACAATAAAAACAGAAGAAAGCAGTAAGAAAGATCACATGGTGTATCTTTGACCCTTGGGGAAAAGAGAGTTGGAAGATAATAACATGAGAAATCATTGCTGGCTCTTCTCCCCACTAGGCACTGTGATATAAGCTTTTACTCATTACATCCTCAAAGCAGCTTTTGAAAGGATTAATCCCATTTGAAGATGAAGATGCTGAGACTTGAGTTGACACAGTTTTAACTGTGTCTGCAGGAACTCAGATGCTATTTTCTTTAAGTCAAGCCTGCTGATTTCCTGGCAGAATAAGAAAATGCCAGTAAATCTGATCACTGTAATGATTATAAAGACACTGATTTAAGATTGAGAAGGAGGGGCTGGGGTTATGGCGCAGTGGTAGCGTGCTTGCCTAGCACGCGTGAGACACTGGGTTCGATCCTCAGCACCACATAAAAATAAAATAAAGCTATTGTGTCCACCTACAACTAAAAAAAAAAAAAAAAAAAAAAAAAGATTGAGAAGGAAATCGTTGTATGCCTTGTGATACTAATTTTACCCTTCCGAATTGCCTTTTAATGAAAAAATAAACAAACTGCAATAATTATAAAATAATAATTATGAAAAAAGGAGGAGATGGGAAGAAATTACCAATTAACAAAAAAGGAAAAAAACAGCTTTCCAAGATGGTGACTGCAGGTAGTCGTGGCACGCAAAACCCAGCCAATGACTTGAAAATCAGCTTACCAATACAGAGCCAGCACTGGTGGATGTCCACAGCAAAGGAAGTAATAAGACCTGACTTCAAATCATGTTTTAATGTCCACGCATTGCTTGAAGATCTGAGATCCCAGCCAACCAGAGAGCCATTCACAGTGGCATAGGCAAGAACAGACTGTGCCCCAGAGTTAAAGTGATGCATATCCACAACACAGCCATCCTCCTTTTGATCCAGGATTCTAGGGAAATACACAAAGCAAAATATAGACTTTTCTTCTCACCAAAAAATATAGCACTAATTTCCATATAAGACGAATTTATATTCTATCCATGTTCAAGAGAAAAAATTATGTGATCCCATCAGGACAATTATAGCTTAAGTATTTTTTAAAAGAATACTTAATACTTAAATAGACTTACAAAAGAACTGCAAAAATAGCACAAAGTTTCTGTATACTCGGCTTCCCCTCATGTTAACATCTTATAAAGCCATGGAACACTCATGAAAACCAAAAAGCTGATGTTGGTACAATACCAGTAATAATGTTACAGAATGTATTCTGATTTTATCCATTTTCCCACTAATGTCCTTTTCTGTCCCAATATCCACTCCAGGATATCACAAGGCATTGAGTTGATATGTCTCCTTAGTCTCTTCTAGTCTGTGACAGTTCCTCAGTCTCTCATGGCCTTCGTATTTTTTTAAGACTACTGGTTAGTTATTTTGGAAATGTCCTTCAATTTGGGTTTGTCTGATGTTTTCTCATTATTACATTAAAGTTATGCCTTATTGGGAAGGATACCACAGAAATGGTATATCTTTCTAAGTGTATGATATGGAGAAGAACTTGCTATTCAGTGATATAAATGATATAAATCATAATCATTTGGTTAAGGTGGTGTTGGCTTAAACTCTTCACTGTGAAATTACTTTAAGACAATGTAAAAGTTATGTTTCTGCTTTAATTTTTGCCTACTAGTTTAGGATCACCCAGTTCTTCAAGGAGTCCTAATTCCTGTTAATGGAGAATGGTTTTTAGAAACCAAGATCAAGGCACTATAAATGCTCAGTGTTATGACTGTATCCCTGCTTTTAGTTCCTCTCAATGGCCAGAGCTAAGAAATATATTATGTACACTACTCCATGTGTGCAGACATGTATCTATTTCTATATCTCTTTGTGTATGTGTGTACACACACATATAATACAGGTATCATAAGTTCATATTAAAATCTTCACTTCCCATCACTACCAGTTCATTCTAGCTTTTATTCTTTTCCTTATTAGTAACTTCTTTCTCCATTAGTGAGAAAACTGGCTCTCATTATCTACAACATATTCACTTATTTGTTCACCCCTAGAAAGTAGCTTCAGAGCTGTCAAACCATATTCCTGTGAAAAACAACCAACTAGAATATAATGTTTGAGTTCAGTTCCTTTAGTCATTAACCTTGTAGCACTGAATTAAAACGTTGCTTTCCAAAGTTATTTTAGTTCCTCTGTTCTCTATGCCCTTCAATGTAATGATATGATTCATTTATAAAACAAATATATTTGTCATAGATTGCATTCCATCTTTCCCACTATATACTGGTTGATTTTTTAAAATTTATGTACTACTTTGTGGAATACAGTACATGGGTTATGACAAATATATAGCCATGTATCTTCCATTACATAACCAAAGAAAAAGATTCCGCATCCCCAGAATTATCTTGCGCAGCCCATTTGTAGTTACCCTCTAACTATACTCTCAACTGGTAGCGACCACTAATTTGTTTTCCTCCCTATAATTTTATGTTTTCCAGATTATCATATAATTGGAAACATATAATACCTAGCCTTTTGGATCTAACTTCTTTCATTAGCAAAATGTATTTAATCAGTAACATATAAGCCAATAAATAATTTATTCCTTTATACTGCAGAATACTATTCTATTACATGGGTATTCCATTTTTTTCAAGCTGAGGCATTTTTAATATCAAAAAGAACATCAGAGGGCTAGGAATATAGCACAGTGGTAGAGTCCTTGCCTACACACATATGAACTGGGTTCAATCCCCAGTACCACACACACACACACAAAAAAAATATCATAAAGCATACTGGCCAGAATCCATTATTAGTACATATCAAGCTTTTGCACAGACTGTTTTATTTTTGTCTCCTAAACATTTTCTATTAAGAGTCAGAAATTAAATATTTTAGGCATTCTGAGTCATTTACATCTCTTTTCTATATTCTTTATTTTTTTCAACCCTTTAAAAATGCAGAAACCATTCCTATTTTATGGACCATGCTATAGGATATAGTTTTCAGATCCCTGTCTTACATAAATAATTATATTTACAAATATTCTACTTATAACTATATTTCTATATAGAGGAAAGATGGAAAATAAAAATGTCAAATAAAATATGAAATACTTCTTCCCATAAATTTTGATTCTTAAGAGGCATGACAACCAGTGATATGACTGAATGAAACAAACAAATGACTCATATCAAGGTTTCTTTGGAGAATACTATAGTCAGATATGGTAAAATCTAAATATTCTGGGAAACTCTCCAAATCTAGGCAATAAATAATTTGCTTAAGGTAAAGACATTAACATTCACAGTAGAAAGTGCTGTCAGCTGAAAAAGAACCTTGCATAGAACGTGCATGTCTGATCTGTGTTGTGACCCGAGGTCATAGTCATCACATTGCACAGTTTGCCAATAATTTAAATGAACTCAATAGGTGTAATGCGATACAGTCATCCTCTGCTGAAACGAATTTTAAGGAAACCGGCAGGTATTTATTATTAAAAGCCATAAACAATATGTCCTGGATAAAAGCTGCTCCAATCTGTTTAGGGACTCTGTGCTAAAAATAACACATTTTTAAATGCAAAAGCAAAACAAAAATTAAAAAAAGTCCTAGGTGATCTCACAAATTTCCCCATCTTCCTTAAGCTACACAATGACCATGAGTTATCATCCACTAAACTGAAAGTCTCATTTTGTTTTCTTTCTGTAGGGGTCTACCACCCTGCGTCAGGGGCTTGCATCTATTCTCCCTGGTGCCTTCTCTTTCAAATGGACTCCTGCTAACCATGTAACAATGGCACATTACCACACTGCACTAAAATCATTCACTTGTCTATTTCTGCCACTAGTCTACAGATTCTTAGAAAATGTAATATTTTATTTGTCTTTGGAATCCTCAGTGCATAACACATATTGGTCACCCAAATAATTGTTGTTCTTTGTCATTAAATGTCTTATTTACATGTGTTTAATCCATCCGTAAGCAGCTACAATTTATAAGTGAAGGAAATTTCTAAATAAAACCAGTCAGTGTTTTGTTTTAAAATGGTAAGAAAATCACCTGCCTAAAAACTTTACTCTGTATTCCATCAACTTCAGAGATTTTAATGTCAAGCAACAGTATGCTGACAGTTGAGTCTTCTTTAATGAATAATACTCAAAATGGGCCAGACAGAATTGTATTCTTAGTAGTTATATAGAAGATATATCTGGTAATTACATTATTCAGACAGATTTCAGACTGGGATGAGCCACAAGTTCAAAGCCGCCTTTCTGACTTTTTGACTAACTGGCAAAAAATAAGATGTCTTCTAAAATTAGCCACATGTTTTGAGTTCAAAGCAGAGATTTATTTACTCCATGGGCTCAAAAAAGAAGTATAATATAAGAGGCCCTCAGTTATTCCAACTACACTGTGGGGTAAGAGGAAAAGTTAAATTACTATAAAGCACTAAATACAAAGTTTTTAAAAGACAAGGATGCGGCAGGGGGAGGTGGGAGGAAGGAAAGGGGAATGGGTATAGAAATGATGGTTGATTGAGAGGGTCATTACTACCCCTGGTGCTTGTAAGAAGACACAAATGGTGTGACTTTATCTGGTTTGCAACCAGAGAAATGGAAAAACTGAGATCTGGTTATGTACTATGACTTGAAACGCATTTAAATAAAATAACTAATAAAAAAAAAAAAAGACAAAAGATAGATACCTGCTTTGTAGAGGATGGATTTTAGGAGACTTGGGCAGCTTAGAAGCCTCAATTCCAAGAAGCTGAACAGCACCATTATCAGATGCTATGGCTAAGTAGTGGGAGCCTTGGCAGAATGTGAGTGTCTTGATTCTTCCTCCGATTCGGCTGTATGTAACAATAGATCTGAATGAAAGAAAAATAAGATTTTATTTCTGAAACAGCTACTAGTGCATTATTGATAATATTAAATATCTACACAGCTATTTCAAACAAAATTACTTCTTTGTGAGGTCCATTTTGTCTTCCTGATTTCGTAACAAAAATGAAATCTCCTCTCAAAAGCAGTGGTTCAAAATCACCTTTTCTTCTGATTGTTTCAAATGATCATCTTTGCACACTTCCCTATCATAGAATGAGTGTCCTCTTTTTAAATAAGAACCCCAATACTTACGGTGCTGATCCTACAGATGGTCCTGATTCTCCTTCAGCTTTCAATACTTTTACATCCTATTTATGGTCCTTAAATTATCCTATAATCTCTAACATATAGTCTGGCTATATGAATCAGACTTGAGTTTCATTACCAACTGCCTACATGACCTTAGTTGTGCTAGTTAACCTGCACTGTGCCTCAGATTACTCACCCACAAAACAAAGGATGCTCTACTTATTTAACAGGATCATAGCTACTTATTTAACAGGATTACAGTGGAGATCAAAAAATATGTAAGCTATTAAAACACTCATAAATGTATGGTTTTATTATAATATTCAGTGTCTCATACACAATGCCCACCTCTCAAGCTATCTGTATTATTTTCCTCCTTTACATTTTCTGCCAAACTTTTTGAATACGTGATCTAAATAAAGTACCTTACCAGTATCACCAATTCCCTCTTTCGTTACCCCCGCCCCTTCTAGGGCACATACCTCTAAAAGGTATCAAATAACCAGTTTTATTAATCTACCGTGTATATTTGATTTTATTATAAAGGAAATGCATATGTGTACAAAAATTATTAAAATACAAAAAATACATTAGTAAAAAATTTATAATACCACTCAGAAAGAAATGCTATTTAACATTTTGTTATATATCCTTCCAAAAAGTTTTCTATACATATTATAATATATTCATACTTGCTTTTAAATATGGAATTTTATATTTTTAATCATTTTTTCCTACTTCACTTTTTCATAGGAACAGCTTTATTAAGATAGTTTTCATATAATATACATTTTAAAGTATACCACTGTGATCTTTAGTATATTAACAGAATATTGCATAGATCACCACTGTCTAAATTTTACATCATTTTTATCATTCCTAAGAAACCCATAAATACACTGTCCCCCTACCCGTTAGCATTTACTTGTTTTTTCCTTACCCTAGTCCCTAGCAACAAGTAATCTACTTTAATTTTCTATCAATTTTCCTATTCTGGATATTTCATATAAAATAGCTAAATATATATGGCTTTTTGTACATGGCTTCTTTCACATACCATATTGTCAAAGTTAATCTATGTTGTAGCACGTAGAACTTCACACCTTTTTATGGCTTATATATGTGTATATGTGTGTGTGTGTGTGTGGACTGCTTACCCATTCATCAGCTGATAAACATTTGGATTGTTTTCACTTTTTGACTACTATGAATAATGCTGCTATTAATGTCTGTGTATGAATGTTTGTGTAGACATTTCTCAAATGCCTACAGGGGGTCAGCCAGTATTGTAAGTAAGTAAAGAGAGCCAGGGGACAAGGCAGTGGTAGAGATGTGAAAATCAGTGTGCTCAGTCTATCACATACACTGCTCTTTCTTCATCTCTCTTTTAATATCGAGATATAATTCACATAACTCAAATTTCACCCTTTACTTAAAGGGGTTTATAACAAAGTCATTAAGTTTGACAATCATCAACATTATCTAATTCCAGAACATTACTGTCACTCCAAAAAGAAACCCTGTACTCAAAATGCTCCCCCTCCTAGTCTTGGGTCCCAAGTGAGACCTACCCATCTACTTCTTGTCAAATTTGCCTACTCTGGACATTTAATATAAATGGAATCATACAAAATGTGGCATTTGTAATTGTCTTCTTTAACTTAGCATAACATTTCCATGTTGTAACAAAATATTTCACTCCATTTTATGACTAAATAATTTTCTCCATTGTATGAATATACCACATTTTGTTTATCCATTCATTACTTGACAGACATTTTGGTTTCCACTTTTTGGCTAATATTAATAATGTTGCTTAAGAACATTGTGTATAGATTTTTGTGTGAACATGTTTTCTTTTTGAGTTAGGTATATACCTAGGAGTAGTACAGTGGGATGATATGGTTAACTCCACATTCAGCATTTTGAGAGACTGCCGAAGTGTTTTCCAAAGTTGCTGCACTATTTTACATTTCCATCAGCAATACATAAAGCATCCAATTTCTGTAAATCCTCGCCAACACTCATTATCTGTGTTTTTGCCTATAGTCATTGTAGTAGATATGAAATTATATCACATGTTTTAAATTTGTGTCTCCTTAGTAATTAATTATGCTAAGCATCTTTTCATGAGCTTATGAGTCCTATTTGGAGAAACATCTACTCAAATCTTTTGTCTAGTTTTTAAATGGGTCATTTGTCTTTTTACTATTGAGTTGTAAAAGTTTTTTATATATTGTAGATATGTGATTTACAAGTATTTCTTCCTTTCTGTGGATTACCTTTTCACTTTCTTGTGTCCTTTGAAGCACAAAGGTTTACATTATTGAGAAAGGTCCATTTGTGCATTTTTAAAATCACTTATGTGTTGATGTTACTTCAGATCCTTGTCTAATCTATGGTCATGAAGATGCCTGTTTTCTTCTAAAAGTTTTACAGCTTTATTTCTTACTTTCGGGTTTATAATTCATTTTGAATAATTCTGTGAAAACTCATCCTTCTTCATGTAACTACCCTGTAATCACAGCATCATTCATTAAAAGGGCTATTCTTCCCCAGTGAAACATCCTGGCACTTTTGTCAAAACATAATGACCATAAATGTGTTTCACATGATGGATCTATATGTCTATTCTATGCCAATATCACACTGTCTTGATTATTGCAGTTTTGTGGCAAATTTTAAACCTGGAAGCATGAGTCCTCCAATTTGTCCTCTTTCCCTTAAGATTGGTTTGGCTATTCTGTGTCCCTTAGGGTTCCTTATGAATTTTAAGATCCAACTCAATTTTTACAAACATACAAAAAGGGAAGAGGAGGAGAGGAGCTAGAATTTTCACAAAAATGGCATTCAATCTATACATTAATTGGACGGCAATAAACTACCTTAACAATATTTTTTCTATTTTATGAACATGGGATTTCCTTCCATTTATTTAGGTCTTCTTTGATTTTTTTCAATAATCTTTTGCATTTTTCAGTGTATAAATCTTGTACTTTTTGTGTTTATTTCTAGAAATTTTATTTTTTTGTTATTATAATTGGAATTATCTTCTTAATTTCATATTTGGACTATTTATTGCTAATGCACAGAAATGCAATTGATTTTTGTATACTGATCTTGTATTCTGCCACTTTGTTGAACTCATTTGCTAGTTCTAACTTTCTAAAGAATTATTACCTGCGATTTTCTATACACCAAATCATGTTGGCTACTAACAGAAATTTCTTCCTTTCCAATTTGTGTACTTTTAATTTTTTTTCCTTGCCTAAATGCCCTGGCTAGAACCTCCAATATAATGCTCAATGAAATCGGCAAGCATGGATGTTCTTGTCTCGTGCCTCATCTTGAAAGAAAAAGCATTCAGTCTTTCACCTACAATGTTAACGGTGGGGCTTTCGTAGATGGCCTTTGTCTTCTATGACTAGCTTATTGAGTTGACTTTAATTATAAAAATATTTGGATTTTGTCAAATGCATCCTGAAAGTCTGTTGAGATGATCATATGGTCTTTACTCTTTATTCTATTCATATGATTATGTTCACCGATTGATTTTCATGTTAAACCAGCCTTGCCTTCCTGGGATAAACTGTACTTGGTTATGGCTTATAATCTTTTTATATTTTGAATTCAGTTTACTAGTAGTATTCTGATGAGGACTTTTACACCTATTTTAATTATGGCATAGATCTGCAGTTTCTTGTGATCTGCAGTTTCTTGTGATATATTTGGTTGTGATATCAGTGTAATACCTGCCTCATAGAATGAGTTAAAAAGTGCTCCCTCATATTTTTTGGAAGATCGACAATAATATTTTAAGTGTTTTACATAATTCACCTTGAAGCCATCTCAGCCTGGGCTGTTGGGGGTGGAGGTTTGATTACTATCTTCACTTGTTGATTACTACAGGTCTATTCAGATTTTCTAATTCTTCTGGAGTTATTTTCAGAAGCTTGTCTCTTTCTAGAAACTTGCCCATTTCAGTTTTTCTAATTTCTTAGTATACAAGTATTTATCGTATACCCTCATAGTATATTCTTTATTTCTGTCAAGTCAACAGTAGTATCTACTTCATTCCTTTCTCTTTCTGGTCACCATCATAAAGATTTGCCAATTTTGTTGATCTTGACAAAGAATTAGCTTCTTTTGTTTTTCTATTCTCTACTTCATTTATTTCTTAACTATTTTTAATTTATTTCCTCTTTAGTCTTTTTCCTTCTTTCTACTTACTTTGGGTTAAGTCTACTCTTCTTTTGCTAATTTTCTAAACCATTTTGTCCCATTGCCTAGGTGTGGAACATCTATAATAATTTAAATGTAGTATACAGTATGCAATTATATGGTATATAATGTAATTATATAGTAATATAATAATACTGACATTATATACATGTATCTATGTACATTCTAGATTATTATTTCCAACCTATTTTAATGTACTCTGTCAATTTCACTGAAATATTTGCAAAATTGAAAGCTTGGAACTTAGTAAATTAAGGTTATTAATTTGAGATTTTTATTTTTTTATTTTTTTTAATATTTATTTTTTATTTGTAGGCAGACAGAATATCTTTATTTTATTTTTACGTGGTGCTGAGGATCGAACCCAGTGCCTCATGCATGCTAGGCGAGCACGCTACCACTGAGCCACAAACCCAGCCCTGAGATTTTTATTTTTAATGCAGATGTTTATAGCTATAAATTTCTTTCTAAACACTCCTTTAGCTGCATTCCCTAAATTTTGGTATGCTGTATTTTCATTTTCATTATCTCAAAGTATTTTCTAATTTCCCTTTGAACCATTTGCTGTGCAGCTGTATATTATTTAATCTCCATGTATTTACGGATTTCCCAATTTTCTCTCTATTAATGCTATCTAATGTCATTCCACTGTGTTTGCAGAACACACTTCGTATGCTTTCAGTCCTTCTAAATTAATTGAGTTTTTTTATAGACAAATATATAATCTGGAAAATATTCCATGCACACTTCAGAAAAATTTCTATTCTGCTGTTGTTAGGTACAGCATTCTAGTGATGTCTGTTATGTCTGATCAGTTTGTAGTGATATTCAAGTATTCTAATTCCTAGATGATCTTACACCTAGTTGTTCTATCCATATTGAAAGTAGTCTTATACTATTGACCAATTTTGGTTAACTTGTCTGCTTTTACTCAATTCTGTCAGGTTTTGCTTCATGTATTTTGAGCCTCTATTATTAGATGCATATGTTTCATGGTTATGTCTTCCTGATGCACTGATGCTTTTATCATTATAAAATATCCTTATTTGTCTCTAGGATCAATTTTTTAAAAAATATTTTTAGTTGTAGATGGACACAATACCTTTATTTTATTTATTTATTTAGGTACTTGAACTCAGGGGCATTCCACCACTGAGCCATATCCCCAGCCCTATTTTGTGTTTTATGTAGAGACAGGGTCTCACTGAGTTGCTTAGCGCCTCGCCGTTGCTGAGGCTGGCTTTGAACTGGCGATTCTCCTGTCTCAGTTATTTATTTTTATGTGGTGCTGAGGATCAAACCCAGTGCCTCCCACATGCCAGGCAAATGCTCTACCACTGAGCTACAGCCCCAGCCCTCTAGGATCAATTTTTGTCTTAAAGTTTATTTTTTATCAGACATTAGTATAGACACTTCACCTCCCGTTTAAGTACTATTTGCATGGTGTATCTTTTTCAATCTTTACTTTCAACCTACTCATGCCTTTTGAATCTAAAATGTGTCTCTTGTACACAGAATATAATCAAAGCAGGTTTTTTCATCATTAGTGTGATCACACATGAGGTATAATTTACAGCTGACATTTTGCTATTTGTTTTCTGTGTCTTATGTGTTTTTGTTTTTCTATTTTTCCATTACTACCTTCTTTTGCACTAAATAGATATTTTCTAGCATAACATTTTGTTTTTATGTTTTTGAATTTTACTGTAAGTTTTTAAGTTAAGTGATTACCCGGAGAAATACAATTAACACCTAAACAACCAGATAAAAACCAATTTAATACTGATAATACAGAAAAACTTTGCTCCAATATATCTGTTTACTTCTCAGTTCAACTATCATCATACAGTATTGGGCTTATATACCTATATTATAAATCCATTGACCCAGTCTTATAATTATCTCTTTATAAAATTGTTTTTTAAAAGCATGTAGAAAATTTTTAAAAAACTAGAAACAACAACACAAAAGACAGAAAACAAACAGCAAAATGTCAGATGTAAATCATACCGTATGTGTGATTCATACTTTCTTTTATATTTACTTATGTTTTATTTTTACTGTTTCCCCTCATTTCTTCATAAGAATTCAAGTTACTATCTCATTTCCTTCCATTTATCTTGAAGTGTCTTTATTTCTCCTGTTTCTGAAGAACAACTTTACTAGATATTTATTACTGGCTGACAGTCTTCCTTTTAACATTCTAAATATGTCATACACATTCACTGACTTCTGGCCTCTACCACTTCAGATGAAAAATTATTTGTTAATCATATTAAAAATATTTTGGAGGCAATGAGACACTTTTCTCTTACTGCTTTCAAGATTCTTCTTTCAATAGTTGCTTGTGATGTATACAGATAGGTAGAGCTCCTTTCATTTTATCCTACTTGGAGTTCCCTGAATTATCAGATATACACATTCATGTTTTCCATCAGATTTGGGGAGTTTTCAGCTAGTACTTCAAATATAGTCAGTAAAAATAGACAATTCAACCACAATAGTGGAAGAATTTAATAGCCAACTTTGGATAGAACAAGTAGGCATAAAATGAACAAGGAAACAGGAAGACTTGAACAACACCACAAACCAATTTGATCTAACAGATATCAATAGAATAGTCTGTATCCATGGGCTCTACATTTTTGGATCCAACCAATCACAAAAAAAATCATTCAGAAAAAAATCTGTATCTACATTGAGCATATACATTTTTTGTCATTATTCCCTAAACAATATAGGACCTACTCACACAGCATTTACACTGTATTAGATATAAGTAATCTAGAGATGAATTAAGGTATATAAGAGGACATGCAGAGTTTACATGTAAATCTTATGCCATTTTATATAAGTGACTTGAACACCTACAGCTTTTGGTATTCACAAAGGGTCTGGAAACCAATCACCCCCAGATACCAAGTGACAACACTGGAACGCTTGATGGTGCTCTACAAGCTTCTAAGGCTGTTCATTTTTCCTTTTCTTTGTAACTCTGACTGGATACTGTCAACTGTCTCATCCTCAAATTCTCTCGATTTTTTTTTCTCTTGTCAGGTGAAATCTGTGGCAGAGCTTGCCCAGTGAAATATTTATTTCAGTTATTATTCTTTTCAACTCCAGAATTTATACTTGGTTACTTATCATTTCTTATTATTGACATTATCTTTTGATAAGACATTGTTTTCATGCTTTCCTTTTTTCTTTTGCAACTTTACTTCTTACAATGCTGGGAATGAAACCCAGGATCCAGTGCATGGTAAGCAAGTGCTCTACCATGTGCTACATTCCCAACCCCCCTTTAATTCTTTAAATATAAACATGCTTTTAGTTCTTTGAATATATTTGTAATAGTTTGTTTAAAGTCTATGTCTAACAAATTCAATGTCTGTGATTATTGATATGTTTGCACTGATAACCTTTTTTTCCTATGTATCTTTCATCCTTTCCTGTTTCTTTACATGGTTTTCAATTTTTTTGTTCAAACTGCACATTCAAAATTAACATAATGATTCCACTGTTGTTTATTTAATGATGTTACTTGGACTGATTTTGTAAGTCTGTATTCTTCATCATGTGTGAATCTTGAGGTCACTGGTCAGTTAGCTTAATAGTTGTCTAATAACTGAACAGACATTGCCTTAAATGCCTTGAGCCATTAAGTGTTCCAACCTTTTCCTGAGAGTTTTGTGTTTGGGCTTGTCTTCTACAACCCATCAAATATTTTACAACTTTATTTCTTCAATTTCAAAGTCAGTCAGAGGTGAGAATTTGGTCTTTTTAATTATTTCCTAGGCATGTTTGCAACCCTGCACATACATATGGCCTTACAAATACCCAAGAATATATCAAAACTTTTCAAAGGCCCCTAAAGACATCTTTCTCACTGCAAGAGGCTTTTTGTCAGCCTCTTGTTATGTCCAATGAGTAATGCTACTGCTGATTGTTTTCTTTTTTATCTCTTTTTTGTCTCCCCTTCAGTATTAGGGATTGAACCCAGGAGTGTTTTACAACTGAGCGCTACATCCCCAGTCTTTTTTATCTTGCTAAATTGTTGAGGGTCTCACTAAGTTACTGAGGCTGGCCTTGAACTTGCAATCCTACTGTCCAAGCCTTCTGAGTCACTAGATTACAGTAATATGCCACCATGCCTGGCAATGCAGATTGTTTTCAACAAATGCCCTGTGAACAGGTTTATCTCAAATAACAGGTGGGAGGCAAGTCAAAAGGGGGATTTTCATACAGCAGAGGCCAAACAGCAACAACTATCTGGGGATGAGGCTTTTGGAGAGTTCCAAAGCCATTATGACCCCTCCAGTGGCTACTAAGGGGCTAGTTTCCATGACAACCATAGTTGTTGGATTATTTGTTTTCACGGCTACCACAGTGTGAATAGAAGGGGGTGAAATTAAGTTAAACACCACATGGCTCATTGTTCTTATTAAGAATGTTTTTCTTGGGCTGGGATTGTAGCTCAGCGTAGAGCGCTTGCTTCGCATGTGTGAGGCCCTGGGTTCGATCCTCAGCACCACATACAAAGTAATAAAATAAAGACATTGTGTCCATCTACAACTTAAAAAAATATTAAAAAAAAAAAAGAATGTTTTTCTTCATTAAACACTCTTAGGATTATGAGACTTCATTTCCAGAGTTCTAAGATAATTGACTTTGTCGATTTTTTACCTGTGCTCTTGTTGCTTTTATGGATGAGCAGTTTTTGAAGATCCTTACTCTGCCATTCCATAAACAGAAACTTTATATACTCTTCTTAAACTTACTTTTTTTACACAGTATTTATATCTTTCATACTAAAAATTTTATTTCCACATCAGTTTTACAGATACTTCATCACTTACTTGCTCCATTTTATCCCCACTGCTGAACCTTTAGTTTGTTTATAGTTTTTTACTATTAAAAGCAAGGCAATCTAGGAGCCTTAAAACTAACATCTGGGTTGGGCGTGGTGGTGCACACCTGTAATCCCAGTGGCTTAGACAGGAGAATCGCAAGTTCAAAGCCAGCCTCAGCAACAGCAAGGTGCTAATCAACTCAGTGAGACCCTGTCTCTAAATAAAATACCAAATAGGGCTGGGGATGTGGCTCAGTGGTCGAGTGCCCCTGAATTCAATCCCCAGTACCAAAAAAACAAAAAAACAAACAAAAAAACTAACATCTGGGTTTATACTGATTCATTTTCCTAGGATATATACATCATAAAGAATTATCATGTATGTTGTCCAAAAGCCCTCCAAGGAAGATATCATAAATTGCAATCCACCAGGCGGCACCATATAAGAATACTCTGATAGTTTTACCAGGATTTTATGCCACTTGGTTTTTCTACTGCATTTGAGAGAAGCCTAAGACTCCATTTCTTAAAAATTTCTCTTCTGCTGCAGTCCATGATGTAACATAAATGATTTCTTCTCTCTTCTTGTCTGGCCCCTCTGTTCCTAACCCCAAAATTCAATTTTCTAAGGTTCAAGCCTCAAGACTTCACTACTCTTTATATTCTTCCCTTCACAGTAGCCATACCACTCCAAAACTTTGCTTCAATACTATGTGACCCTAACCCTAACACTGACATCTTTCTTGTGCACCCTTTATATAGCTCTAACTCTTCACTCTGACAAAACTCCACTTAAATATTTTAGCATCACTTCAATTTCAATAATAAAAAATGCACCAATCTCCCCTAAAATTGAAAAGCTAAATGAACCATAAATAAGATAGCACAAGAAAAAAACATGGAAAATATAATTTAGAATACTACAATGGAATAAGTTGAAAAATCTGTGCAAAAGTTTTAAAGAATAGTCATTTTTCAAGAATTAGTCTCTTCAAAATAAACTGAAAGTTCAACTCAAATAAGGGCAGAACCAAGATCCAAGTGGTATAAATAAGTAATCATAATTCAATCAGAAAGTTAGGGCTGGGAATAAGGTGTCAGCCAAGATAATACACTCCCCTCCACACTGAGAGGGATGTCAGTAGTCAGAAGAACGTACTAGTAACATTTCCTAAGAAAACACATTAGTTTCACCAGTCTTTTCTACCACCAGTTGTCCGCAGTTGGCTATAGCAATTATGATTGTTTCCTCCTCCTTGCCCTAGTCCATGAAGGCATATAGTGAAAGCAACACATTCTGTTCCCTTGCCCTCTTCTCTACTCTAGAACTTGGATGCAGCCCCTCCAAAACAAGGCACAGTGCATTCCACAAACAAGACAGCAAGTGTTACAGCAAAGTAAGAGAACAGCTGTTTCCAGAAAAGATTCAATCTCCTAATCACAGTACAAACTTCCCAAAGACTATTAAATATGCTCAACTGCCAAAATTTTTGGGATACCACCATCTGAAATGTTGACACTGGAATACTGCTACCTAAAACGTGACACAAGGATATAGAAGGCATGATTCTGATGAAAAGCACTTGAGAATTAATAAGTTTTTGGCAATGTAAATACACAATTCCAAGCTCATATTTGAGAAATTTACTTGTGTTAATTAAACTTATCCTCCTAATAAAAGGAACAATTAATACAACTAATGATAATAGCAAAAAATCATTTGGAAAAAATTATCAGAATAAGTGTTTAAAATGCTAATCAAAATGCTAATAATGATTAGGAAAAAAAGTAAAAGAATGGTTACATGAAGGAATTTAATAGGAAAAGACAAAAGGGAACATCCTGGTATGATGGCTATATTCTATATCTTGAGAGGGATGCAGTTGTAGATGTATATGTGTTTGTGTAAATTCATGAAATGGTTCACGTAAGATCTGTGTACTTAGTAGTATATAAATTTTATATCAGGAAAAAATACACATAAATACTAACCTCTAGGTAATGATATGCATACTGAAGTTTTTAGAGGGCATATACTAATGCCTGCAAAGCTTTGAAATCATAAAAATAAAAGTATAGCGCTGTGGCAAAGTGCATGCTTGGAATGCATTGAGGCCGTGGATTCAATTCCCAGCACCAATAAAACAGGACTTGTAACAGGTAGATGAACGGGTAAAAGATACAACAAATACAATAAAATTATTAACTACAGAATTTGAATGGCAAGTACCATGAAAGACTTTCAACTTTTCTTATAAGTTTGGAAATATCATAATAAAGTGTTGATTAAAAAATGCTAAATAGACTGAAGATTCTTTTACTGACTTTTCATCTATGTTTTGACCAAGAGATAACGGACATAAAAATAATAATTAAATCATAATACAAAAACACAGAGTTCTTTTTTAAAAAACACCCAATCAGCACAAAATATTATCGGGTGGCAAATAAGCAAACTTTTTAATTTTAATTATCAAAGTTATTTTGTTGTTTGGTGATTTTTATAGTTAATTATGATCAATGATCTGATTATGAAAAAGCACCCAAAATTCCCCACATCCTTTTTTTTTTTCCAAATATTTTTTTAGTTGTTGATGGACACAATGTCTTTATTTTATTGCTTTGTATGTGGTGCTGAGGATCGAACCCAGGGCCTCACGCATGCGAGGCAAGCGCTCTACCGCTGAGCTACAATCCCAGCCCCCCACATCCTTTTAATGTAGATGGAATTCAATTCTGATTTCTAGTAGCTTTCTTTTCAGAGCAAACCAGGCAAATAAATAATAGAATACAATAGAACTGTAAGATATGGACAGAAAGAAAGAGGGAGAAGGTAGTAGGGGAAGGCTATATAAATCAAGGAGGTATATAACTATAAAAGTTGTACAAATCTAAAATATTTACAATAATCATATGTATCTAAAATTATACTGTGCATATTTAGTCTTAGGAATTTAAAGTCATAAATTACCTCCTTCTTGTCCACAGCACTGGAACAATGATACAGTATTTGTTTTCCTAACTCAATTGGCCATTCCATCAGTTTTTGTTTTGGTTTGGTTTGGTTTTTTGCAGGGGGTGGGGGGGTGCTTGTACTGGGGATTGAACTCAGGGGCATTTGACCACTGAGCCACATCCCCAGCCCTGTTAGTATTTTATTTACAGACAAGGTCTCACTGAGATGCTTAGCACCTCGCTTTTGCTAAGATTGGCTTTGAACTTGTGATCCTCCTGTCTCAGCCTCCCGAGCTACTGGGATCACAGGCGTGTGCCACCGTGCTGGCCTATTCCGTCAGTTTTTTACTTTCCTCTTGCTCATACGCCATCTAATCTCTTCAGCAAATTGTGACAGCTCTACCATCAAAACATATTCAGAATCTGAACATCTACTATCTACACTGCTACCACCCTGGCCCATGCTACCTTCTCCTGCTTTAACTAACATAAGACTCCTAAAAGCTTTTACACTGCCCTTCTTCAATCTATTCTTTTTTTTCACATGATAGTATATTTTGAAATATTATACATACATAGAAAAAGTATAATTTGTTCCAATTAGGATCACATTATTGTGGTTGTGCATGATATGGAGTTATATTAGGAAAGATATGTCCGATTCATTCTGTCTTTCCTATTACCATCCCCGCTTCCTTCCCTTCATTCCCCTTTGTGAACTTCTAATCTTCCTTTCCCTTGTAGTTAGCATCCACATATCAGAGAGAACATTGTGCCTTTGGGACTGATTTCACTTAATATGATATTCTTCATTTCCATCCATTTAGTGGCAAATGTCATAATTTCATTCTTCTTTGTGGCTGAGTAATATTCCACTGTGTATATATACCAATCTATTCTTAACACAACAGTCAAACTAACTGCGTAACATATAACATAGATCGTTTCTCTCCTCTGCTCACAACCCTTACAACAGCCTATAAGACTCTATTTAATTTGGCCTCACCCACCTCTTCCTCTTCCTTGCTCTGTTCCAGCTACATAGGCCTTTCTGCTATCTCACACATACACTGAATGTTTCTTCCTCAGGGCCATAAAAACTACTGTTTCCTCTGCTTAGAACATTCTTTCACAAGTTATCCACATAGCTCTTTCTCTTACCTTTTTCAAGGCTTTCCTCAAATGTCATTTTTTCTCTATGAGGAATTCTCTGGCCAATTCATTTAAAATTCTACTCTATCCTACCCTTATCACATTCCATTTTCCTCTTTCATGCTATATTTTTCTCCATAATATATTTTTAAACCATGTAATACAACGTTTTACTTATTTGTATTTTTAACTCTCTCTCATTTTTCACCAGAAGGGAAATTCCACAGAAGGATGATTTTTGCTCATTTAGCAATGACACAGCCCTGGCTCCTAAAATAGTGCTGATTACAGAGTAAACGGTATCTGCTGATTTGAATGAATAAGCTGATCTTTTCCTGATCATATGATTACCTAGTAGTGGTGGTCTTCCCCTCCATTTTTTGACTGTTCCAGATTTTCACTGTGCCATCATTTGAACATGTTGCAAAAAGTGAGTGTTCATCAGAGACTCTAATTCGATTCACAGCAGATTTGTGCTCATGAAGATGTGCAACTAGTAGCCCTTTAGGACGCCACCCTAAAAAAAGCAAAAGAGTATAACTTAAATTGCAGTCTATGAATACAATCTTCCCCTTACTCTAAGCTACAATGACCAAGAACCAGCGTAAGCCAATACAGAGTGTTCTACTAGACCATGACAGATAGTCATTCTCCAGAATCTGAGAGGGCATGGCAGTCATTTACTACTCCTAAACACACTGACTACTGATCCGGTGCATGGGGAAATGATTTTCTTGGCCTAGAGAAACTGGGCACAGGATGAAGTGAGGATGAAGTGGCCTGAGCATTAAAATCTCAAAAACTCAGCTCCATTATACCTTAACTGTGTGACCTTGGGCTACTTGAAACTCACTGAGCTTTAATTTCCTCAAATGTAAAATGAGATGTATATTACTTGACCCAAAGGGTAGAACTATGAATAAACAAGATATATTTAAGAGTCCAGCACTGTTCCTAGAGTAAACATCCCAATGTTTGCTAATTCCCTCTCCACCTGCAATCATGTATTCTATGATATAAACATGTAAATATAAATAGTATTATAAATTATAGCCTCAAAATGTTTATGGACTTTCTAGTACTTACTTCATGACATCTGTAACTTTCTACATTTTATTATATATATATTCTTTTTGTGCATGATTAATTTTATCTAACAAACTTTAAATTCCCTGAGGCCAGAAACCATGTCTTACCCATTGTGAATTACTTGCAATACTTACCACAGGCCCCTGCACAACTGTCTTCAATGTTTGATCAATAAACAACTGTCTTCAATGTTTTTGTATCAAGTATTAACATTCCATAATATTCAATATTATTTGATTTTAAAATAAAACAGAAAGCTAAGCTGAAGATCATACTGTGCTGGGTGTCAGCAATGTGCCAAAGTGACAACAATGTTATTTTAGAAATCATGTCTTTTCACCAAGAAACAAAAATGAATCCAAAACTATTGCCAAATCTGATGTAATTTAAATTAATAACCAAAATATTTCCCCCTTGAACCTCTAGGTCACTTGTTTGGGAACAGGTGAATGTGATTTTTAAGGAGAATACCCTAAATTCGAAAGTGACCAAAAAACTCTTAGTAATGAAGTGTAGATAACTTGCCAGGCTAGGATGAACGTTTCCCTCTAGAGAAAATCAATTTCACACAACCACTCAGGTGTTGAAAGAAAAAACTAAAAACCCAACACAAGAGTCACTGTACATTTCTGAAACTACAAAATCTGACACATTTTCTCTGATTACTGAATAAAATGTACAACTCAACTCCATTTAAGTATAAAATGCCACTTATAAAAACAGATTATATCATAAAAATGAATAGCTTTTGGTCTTTTATTCCTGTTTTTTTTTTTTAAGCTGGGCTGGTAAATAATATTGACTTATATCATAGAAACAGCTTAAGCATTCCAGGACATTTATTTGTACTAGAATATTTATGACTAGCGATGATGTTTACCACTTAAAATATTTTCTAAATCTTTAAATCACTAATCTCTACCAGTATCTTCCATGGTCCACATGAAAAGCTCATAAGAATTCATGATTTTTAAAAGTCTAAACATAAGCATACCATGCATTTATTCTGAGAGCTTTCCAATTAAATTTTTACTAAAATCTAAATTCAGAAAACAATTTTTTAAATCTACAAATCAAATACTGAAGAGTAACTCTGCCACATTATATGGGGCATGACTGCTAACATGGCTGAGCCACATTTTCATCTTATTTCTAAATTTCTTTTAGATCTCAGAACACACAAAGCATTTTCCCAAAATCTGAATGTTAATAATTGCTAAGTGGGGGTCTATAAGTTTTCTTTTTAAAACCATTTTCTAAATGTTCTGCCTTTTTCTTAAAGAATATTAATAGATGAAATGTTAAACTCTCCCGAATTTAAAAGTTTACTCCAAAAAACCTGATATTCAATGAGAAAGCGGCATGAAACTAGGCAGGTAAAAACTTGGTACTATAAATGGGGAAAATGAAGCTCAGATGGGCTAACCTATTCACTGCCCAAAATATAACACTGCAAGTTGAACTTAGAGCTAAAAAGATCCAAACCCCACAAATAATGACTTAAGATTTCTTACTTATTGCTTCTTTCTCTGAGTTTCCCAAGTGACAGCTTTGTCCTTACTCTGTCTAGTAAAGTACATGTTGTCTGATAAAGTATATGTTGAATATCTTTTATCTGAAATGCTTGGAAGTAGAAGTGTTTCAGATTTTGGAAGTTTATGTGAGCATCTCTAATGAAAAATTCATAATCAGAAATGATCCAAAATCCTAAACCTAAGTTTAAGATTTTGGATTTTCAGATTAGGAACACTCAACCTGTATCAGCTTCCTCCATTACTTTCTAAGACTAGGCACTCAGGCTGGAACTTTTACCAGGTGGTGGTGGTTTACTCTCCCATTCGGCATTTTCCATCATCTGCTTAGCAATTCTCTCAGCATTGCATTGCTCCCGCTTTTGTTGTATGAGCTGCTGAAGTTCAGTCTTACAAGTTGTGATCCGAATCTGATAGGTCGACGGTAAAACTGTACTACTTAAAACCTGTATTACTGGTTTTTTATTTTGGACATTTGCTACTTCTGAAACCTGCAAAAATAAATAGAATTATAGGTATTTGTGTCCTAAGCCAAGTATATTTGATGATAAAGTGGACCAATGTTCTATATATGCATTATACCAGCTTTTAGTTCTCACTAATATACCAAGTTTAAAATCCACTTAAATACATTTTTTTTGATAAAAACATACAGTTAATCACAAATGCTACATTTCTAAACCTTTCCATTATATTAAAATGTATTTTGGCACAAAAATACAAATACAACACAAAAACACATCCAATTAAATTTTTACTAAAATCTAAATTCAGAAAATAATTTTTTATTAAACAAATTTTAAACAAAAATTTTCAGTAATCTAAGTTAAAAGAAGATATGGAATTTTGATTTACCAGTCTGTTTCAATGGATATTTTTCACTTAAAATATGTAGTTGGGAAGAGTTATTTTACTTTAAATTATAAACTAATTGGACATATATAAAAATCATCACAACATTTATCACACATAGAAAATTTGGGACTTCTTTCCAGAAATATTCTTACTACTATGTTATACTAGAGAAATAAAAAAAATTTAAAACGTTAACTGTAGCCTTATTATAATCACAGTTCATAATGTCTTTAACCCGCAATTTCAGATCTTTTTATTGTCAACAATTATTTTTGGTCATTTGTTTTTTCAGGGTTGAGGATTAAACCCAGGGCCTCATGCGTACTAGGCAGGCACTTTACCATGAGCCACATTCCTAGCCCCTTTGTCAGCAACTCTTAAATGAGCCCTTTTTGATGCTTTCAATAACTAAATTCCTCCCTGGGTTTAAAATTAAAGTGAACCTATCTTAGAAGTGTCTTTTCTACAGGTCAAGTCACCACATTGATTTTTTTTAGTTGTAGATGGATACAATACCTTAATTTTTTTATTATTTATTTTTTTATGTGGTGCTAAGGCTCAAACCCAGTGGCTCACAAATGCTAGGCAAGCTCTCTACCACTGAGCTACAACCAGAGCCCACCACATTGATTTTTCCAGTAAAGTACAGTCTTCAAACATCCAAAATAGCAAAACAGAATTCAAAGAAATAAAAAGAACTTCTGCCTACATGACAGTTACCTGTGGAGAAGTAGACAAAGGGATACAAATGCCTGCAGAGGACTCAGAACGTGGAGGCTTCCCAGTCTGAATCACCTCCTGGTCACTTCCTTTAGGCAGAGTTTGTGGTATGTTTGCTGGTTCCAGTGATCCAAACATGCTTTTCCATTCCTCATTTACATTTGAGTCTTGTTTTACATGTTTTCTGGCTATGAAAATATATTCAGAATAATTTGTCTGAAGGTGGCCTTTAAAACCAAAATGGGCTTTTACTACACACCCCCTCCTTTTATTTTGGAAGGGAGGCATCAATGAACTTCATATCCTATCTGTCCTTTTGGGTCTCCACTTAGATATATGTTTCAGCTCATTAATCTCCCTTCATCTCTAGAACAGATGGAACAAATGAGCTTTCAAGATTATGAATAATTAGTCCTGATTAGTTTCCCAAAGCTAGCTCAATTTCAAAGCAACCACTTTATCTAAAGAAACAATAATAATAAAAACAACTTTTCATGTCACTGACCATAATGCTATACATACCCTCTCTATTCCCAATATCAGTTACGTGGCAAACAAAAACAAACAAAAGATGGAAGAAATTTTAAAAAATCAATTGCTATGTAGCTATCTTCTGTCTACAAACAGATGGGAAACCCTTTATTTTTATCTTTATCCAATTATAAAAAATATATTAAGTAACACACAGTTCTAGCATTACCAAAATATAATGTGAATTGCTCCCATAATTCCAATATCCTGATGCAAAGACCTCCAACAGGACCTCAGACACTTTATGGTTTAATAATATACTATCCATATTATTTTGTAAACACAGAATATAAACTGTTTCAAAACATGTTTCTTCCCCTCCTTAACTAAATGCCTTCAACATTAATCATTTTCTCTATTAACAAATACTTATATTATTTCTTTTCTTTCTTTATGAACATTCTTATTTATGTTTCTTCACATGCCTATCAGTGTTTCTTAGGATAAATGAGTCAAAGAGGAAAGACATTTTACGTTACAGTAGCTAACATCAAAATGCTTTCTAATAAGAGTATATTCAATTTATAATCTCAACAACAGTGTATGAAAATGCTTATTTGCCTATAACTTGGCTAACACTGGGTATCACTGGTCTATACCAATTACATAGGAAGAAAAGGGCATCTCACTGTTTTAAACTGTATGTACTTTATTATTTACCATTTCATACATATGCATTTCAATTCTATCATTTGTTTAAATCCTTCACCTTTTTTTGTTTTGGGGTGCTTGCTTTATTTCTTATTAATTTTTATGAGATATTTACACATTATGGATGTAAATCATTAAGCTACAAATACTTCATCCTAAATTTGGCAATTAGGTTTACTTGAATGTAATTCATTTGCTATCCTCAAAATCTGATACTAGAACAGAAGGAATTTTAAAGGCATGTACTTGGCAATGAATACATCTGCAGAAAGAATGTGCACAAAATCTTACAAACTTCATATAAGCAATGTCAATGTCAGCAAAAGCTGAAAGTTCCAAATTTTAAAACTTCAAATGACTAAGAATTCTCTGGTCTCTACTCTTCTGTATTTCATTGTTAATAACAAAACTGTCCTTTTTAAATTCGCTGGACATCACCTACTAATAACAAAGTAGAAACCTTTATTTCTTTTTACATATACTACTGGCCTTAAATTAGTAAAGGATTAAAAAATAGAATTCCATCTTCAATCACACACTTCCACAGAGGCAACATTACTTTATAAATGTAGAACTTTGGAAGGGCCTACTATGATTTGGACAGGTCCCTTGATCTTTTAACTGAGTTCACATCCTCTGTTTCCTCCCCAGCATCTCCCTATTAAGTAATGGAGTCACTGCATTTGAAAGTTCTCTCTCTGGAAAATGGGGCTTTTTGTTTTATTATTAATTAGCTAAAAACAATTCTTATAAAATAATAACAAGATAAACATAAACAAATGTACTAACCCCGTTTGTCATCTGGTTCTTGTTTGGTTTTAACAAGATCAACTTGTCTCCCAGTTATCCCTAAGGCTGCCAAGTCAATTACACCTTTTTGACTACTATCATGAAGATGGCTCTGGTCTACTATATTTGCTTTTGCTCTATTAGATTTCATCATGAAGTCTTTCAGTGCCAGAAGTTTGTCTTCTTCTTCCTCTGTCATTCCCTAAACCAAATAAAACCATACATTTTAGGTTATTTTCAAAAGTCATTAACAACAGGACTCAGAATGACTAACAAATGAAGCACCAATTTAATATCAAAAGAATCAGAATAATGAAATGATGTAAGCAAACAAAAAAGAAAAAGTATCACTACTGAACAAAATGTCACTACTGGGATCTCCCAGAACACTCTTCTAGGGCACTTTCTACTTTGTACCACGATTTATACCTCAGCTTTTTCCCTAAATGGCAGCAAAAATAATTCATCTTTGATGGAACTGGAAACTATGCTAAGTAAAATAAGCCAGTCCCAAAAGGTCAAATATTTTCTGCTACGTAAAGCTAATCCAAAATAAAAGGCAGGGGGATTTTAAAAAGAAAAGAAAAAAAGATCAGAGGAATACACAAAGGAGAATGAAAAGAAGGTGGGAAGAATGAGATAGGAAAAGTCAGTGAAATAAATATGACCTAACTCTCCTATGTACAAACATGAATATACCACAGTGAATCTCACCATCATGTACATCCACAAGACACTAATTTAAAAAAAAAACAAAAAACAAATATTGTAAGTAAAGAACAGAAAGATTAGGGTTGGGGTTGTGGCTCAGTGGTAGAGCGCTTGCCTCGCATGCGTGAGGCACTGGGTTCAATCCTCAGCACCACATAAAATAAAATAAAATAAAATAAAGATATTGTGTCCATCTACAACTAAAAAATATTAAAAAAAAAAAAAAACAGAAAGATCAGTCAGTAGAGAGAAGAAAATAGGCAGTATAACCAAGGGAAGGGAAATACTGGAGACTGAATTAGGACAAATTATATTCCATACTTTTATAATTATGTCATAGTATATTCTATTGTCATGTATAACTAAAAAGAACCAATAAAAAATTCATCCTTTACATTTTCAAAAAACTTCACACAGTGCTTACTTAATGTCCAGTAAATCTTTAAAATTTTAACTGTTGAATAAACATTATCTAAACAAAAATTCTAACATACAATACAAAGCAAAATAAAGTATATCACTTCAACCTTGTTCCTGTTTGTGTTGAGAATATTAAATAAGACTGTAAGTGGAGGAATTCTGGTATCTAAAGCATTCTACATCATGAAGTGACAGAAAATCTGGCTGAACTACAAATGTAAGCATCATACCCAGGACCATCCTACATAATAGCCATGGTCAGAATGCCTGGGTTCAAATTCTAGCTCCATTACTGTGCAACCTTTGGAAACTTCCCCTATTTCTCTGTACCTCTATCTACAAAGTGAAGATAATTATAAACAACCATATTGTAAGGTTGTAGTGAAATTTTAATGCACTAATCCACCAAAGACAGAGGCAGACAAGAAACACTAATTAATATAAATAATGAATTCAATAAACAAATTAAATATTCAGGTAAATGTGGCCATTCTGCATTTTCTTCTTTCCAACCATCCACAGAATTCTATAGTATATCTTTATTATACAAATGAACAAAACACATGCAATAAAACAGCAGATTCCCTATAGCCTCAATCCACAATCCCACTATGGTTTAAAGTGATATTCACAATTCACTTGCACAGTGTGACAGAAACCAATCCTAGAAAGGACAGAAAGTTAAGATCACGAAATAAGATTATATTTAAGTATAATAATCATAAAGAGATCCTTGACTAAATTTTTAACCGGTATTAACTCAAGATCTAGTTTCTTTTCACTCTTCCTCCTAAAATTCAATTCAAGAGGACAAATTTACAGGTATAGTGAGTTCTATTCTTTTTGTCAGTCTATGTTTTAGTCAACAAAAGGTAGGACCATAAAAAGAAATGAAGTACTGATACATGTGACAATACAGAAGAACCTTGAAAACATTAAGACCACTGAAAAAAGCCAGACACAAATGCCAAATATTGTACAATCATATTTGAAATGTCCAGAATAATTAAATCCACAGAGACAGGAAGCAGATTAGTGGTTGTCAGGGGCAGGATGAGAGGGGAGAATGGGATATGAGGACTAATGGGTATGAGTTTTCTTTTGGGGATGATGAAAATGTTCTGGAATTTAATAGTAGTGATGATTGCACAATTGTGGATACACTAAAAAACGGAGGAATTGCATGCCACAAAAGCATGGTATATGAATTATATCTTAATAAAAATGTTAATAATGCACCACTGGGGGAGGAGGAGGAAGTAGCAGACAAGAATATTTCAAGAAAGGGCCACATGCAGTGGCACAAACATAATCCCAGCAACTCAGAAGACTAAGGGAAGAGGATTTCAAATTTGAGGTCAGCCTCTTCAACTTAGCTAGAACCTATCTCAAATTAATAAATAGAAATAAAAAGAGAAAAGGATAAAGCTCAGTGGTACAGCACCCCAGGGTTCAAATCCCAATAACGGGAGGGGAAGAATATTCCAAGAAAGGAAAACTACAGGACAAAGTATTTAGGATCATGAACCTAAATACACAAATATTTAATAAAGTATCAGCAAACCAAATCCAAAATACATAAAAAGATTCAACATAATTACTTATAGATAATGTATTTATTATGTGTTTTATATAATAAAAACATATTTACATATAGATACCTATGACACAATTATGTTTATTCCAAATATCATCACATTAATATAAGAGAAAAACCATACAATAATCTCAATATACTAAAAAAAGACATTTGACACAGTGACTGAGGAAATTGAGGCAGGATGACTGCAAGTTCAAAGGTAGGCTCAGCAACTTAGCGAGGCCCTAAGCAACTTAGAAAGACCCTGTCTCAAAATAAAATAATTTTAAAAAGGACTGGGGATATGACTCAATAGTTAAGAAACACTGGGTTCAATCCTAAGTACTAAAAAAAAGAAACCACACTGGGTATGATGGTGCATACCTATAATCTCAGTGACCTGGAAGCTGAGACAAGAGGATTGCAAGTTTGAGGTCAGCCTCAGCAACTGAGTGACACCTGTCTCAAAATTTTAAAGAAGGGCGAGAGTATAGGTCTGTAGGACAGTACCCCAGGTTCAATTCCCACTACCAAATACATAAGTAGTTTTAAAAATTAAATATGATAGAAAAATTGTCTATAAAAATTAGTAGCAAAATCACATCAATTGTTATAATGTTGAGAGATTTCCCTCTGAGATGAGAAACATGGATATCTATTATCATCAATTCCATTTAATACTATTAAAGATCTCCTCAGCAACTTAAATAAGGCAAACAAAAGTATTTAAACTGGAAAAATGAATAAATTATCACACTATGTGACTAAGAAGGTACAAACTCAAAAGAAATACACAAGCAAACTATTAGCATTAATAAGTTTTTTTTTGAGTTTGCTGGATGTAAGGTCTATATAAAAAATTTTTCATGCCAGTTAGAAACCAAAAAAAAATGCCATTTTAAAAAAAAAACACCCGAAGGATTTATGATAAAAGATGTATAAAACTCTACAAAATAAAATATGTACCACTACTGAGATCAATTAAACAAGACCTAGTAATATGAAACATATACCATGTTTAGGGATTGGAAAAATCAATACTGTCAAAAACTTTAATTCTTTCTTGCAAATGTGGTAAAATATCAATAAATACGCCAACAGATATTTTTTATAAAGTGACAAGCTGATTTGAAATACCATATAGAAAATATATATGAAAATGTAAAGGACCAAGGAGAGCTGAGACTATCTTGAATAAAAAATAAAACCAAGAGGGGCTGGGATTGTGGTTCAGCGGTAGAGCGCTTGCCTCGCATGCGTGAGGCCCTGGGTTCGATCCTCAGCACCACATACAAAGCAATAAAATAAAGACATTGTGTCCATCTATAACTAAAAAAAATATTTAAAATAAAAATAAAAATAAAATAAAACCAAGAGAGTTTGTTATACCTGAGATTAAGCCTAAGTTACAGAGCAATAGTAGTACAAGCCCATAAACATCCCACAGACCTCTGCTTCTAGTCATGATGGAATAACAGGGACCGGATTTACCTTCCCACTTTAAACAACTTTAAAACTGAACAAAAATATGAAATACTTTTCAAGCATGGGAAAATAGGACTGCAATCTCCAAATTACCAATGAGTCCCATTACTGTTCCAAAATACTGCCTGGAGTGTTTCCAGACCATGACCCTGGAGAAGAAACTAGAAGTACAAAAGAGCTGAATTCAAGAGACAGTTAAGAATTCAAGAAAGCCACAAAAGCTAAAATTTTGGGGGCAGAGAAATGGAGAAGAGGGATATGCACAGAGTGAGAGCTTAAAAGACTATATGTGTGTGCTGAAAATACCTGAAACAGGGAAAGAGCAACAGCAAAGCAGGGCAAACGATTCCTAGAACTAACACAGGGCTGGGAATAGCCCATGTTCCCAGAAGCCAGAAGTAAAAGAACTCTTTATATATACAGAGCATCATGCTCACAAAGATCCTCAGTAGCTGGGCTAAAGTGGCCAACTAAAGCGTGCTCTAAACATGGCCTAACAAAGCTTAAAAGTAAGGTTTAAAAGGATGAAACTAATTCCCAGTGACTGTACGAGAGAACAAATTCAACACTATATAAAGGTATTCAGCACCCAACAACATAAAACTCATATCAACAAAGAAAAAAATTGGATGGCTAAGGGTCAGGGAATGGAGAAAAATTTACATTTTATCACATATCTTCTTATACTTTTTCAGTTTTACATTTGTATTTATATTGCTCAAAAATTACTAAAAATAAAAATCCATTAAAAAGTTTAAAATGTCATTTTCTTACACAAGGAATGAAATTATTCTCAATTCTTTATTAGCACCTGATAAATGGATACAAATAAAACAAGAAGCTCTTGTAGATGAGCTCTAACTAAATCAACCTGCCATGTATCCTCTCCTAATGGTAAGTGCTACTGAAAATCTGGAGTCCAACTTCCATATGGGTGATGTTCCATCTGGAACTCTAAACATATTTAGCAACAATGCTAGCATAGAAAAGCCTACTTTACCCATGATATACCTCAAGTATAGAGCTGTCCAAAACAACTGGTAAACCCCAAGTTAAAACAAAACAAAAACAAAACTATGAATGTTCAGAGCTACTGCTTGCAAAATTATCTCTTCCCTCTGCAGAGCCCCAACATTAGGAACAAGAACTCAATTCCTTTAGAATTTCAAGTCATATCAAATTAACTCTTTCAGAATATAGGAAACAGAACCACTGTCCAAGAAGTGATATTCAGAGGCAGCCGCAGTCTTCAGGCAAATCTGTATCTTTAAAGAAAAAATGCTATTGTTCAGTCTCCTGTAGGAGGCTGTTTCAAGATTCAATTACCCAAACCAATGTTTACAAGGGTTGAGGATGTAGTTCCATGGTAAAAGGCTTTGCCTAACACGTGCAAGGCCTTGGGTTCAATCTCCAGCTCACCACCCTCAAAAAGGGCACTAGATATTCAGTGACAAGTACAATACATGAAAGGATCTGTACTGCAAAACAGATAAAATTCTCTCTGAAATCAAATGTATTTTCTCATCTTCTTTTCTTGTTAGACAAGAGATGACTGACAAGTATTCATTCCAAAAACATTCTGCAGAATTATAATCATTAACGTATTTCCTCAGCATCTGCCATTTTTATTCCTCTTGCCTTGACTCTCTGGGTCCTACACATCACTCATAAAACAGGAGCCTAAACAGACACTTAATATTTCTAAAGCTTTATTACCAAAGCCAAGTAAAATAAAAAGATTACTTCCTAGTTCTAAGAACGATTTGTTAATTGATCCAAATTCACAGGGTTGGATATAGCAATTTACTAAAAGACATACTATAAATCCAAGTTAGTTCAGCTTTTTGTATAAAAAAAGTAAGAAATTTTAACAAAATTTGGACTGAAATTAAACGGAATTTTTCCATATTGTATATATGTTTCAAAATGTTCCTTCTAGCTGGATTTCATTATATTTTTGGTGAAATATAGAACTAAATCAAGAATATTACATAAGTCTAAGGTTAGTTCTACTTTCTCATTTACTTAGCCAATAATTACAAAAGAAACTTAGTAGTTCTCCACGACTCCTTATTTAGCTCAACCCAATGCCTTATCATCACCTGCTTAGGCACCAAAGCAAATGCATGATTGCCAGATTTATTTTATTTGCTATGATGTAACCTAATCAAAAACATTTTTAATATTTAAATGAATGCTTCAAGATTTTTATATTAAATTTGCATTTAACAAAAAAAGACTTCAGGAAGGTGATACAACCTGTGAGAGCAATTTCTTCAGAAGCTGTGCTATGGCAGGATCTTCAGGTGGAGGGCAGTCAGGTAGAGACCCATTTCGTTTCTTCTGACGCATGTGAAGATGTCTAAACAAGCTACTAATATCTTTAGACCTCAAAGCATAATCAAATATAGAACGACTTACTGGCTCTTTTAAAACACTAAGAAGGACAAGTTTTCTTTCAATCTGTATTAGAAAAATAGAATCAGTAAAAAATACAACATTTAGCGTACTTATTTTCAGATTCAGTAAATACAACCTATGTAAGCTAATACAGGTATTTATTTTCTAAGAAAATGAAAGATAGCAGCATTTGCAATATTTTCAAAAGAAAAAAGAAGAGTAGATATTTAAGGTATTTCTTACTTTTCATTATTACCACTGGAATACACATCTGTCTATCATGCTGGAAGATACCCATGCAAAAAATTTCAGAAAGTCAAAGAGAACCTTTTCTAGATCCAAACATGACAGAATACTTCCTAGATCTAAGAAACACCTGCAGTTCACAGGTCTAATACATAGATGCTAAACCAGAAATGATCAATAACCATAGGTCTTCCCTTCAGTTTCCACATTTTCTCAATAGATTCAACTACTTAATTCGTTACTTTCTCTAAAGATGTCATAAAATTCTTCCTTTTATTATCACTAAGAATATTTTCCTTGTCAAAGCATATAATAATAAAAAAGGATAAACACTACTAACATTAACCAAAAAGGATCTTTTTTAGATTTATTCAATTAGCTGGTGAGTTGGCCAATGGAAATTTGGATAAAAGGTTATCTTTTGTCTAATCCAAACTATAAAATGAAAAAATTTATGTAGCAAATGGATAATCTTCCTCTCAATTCCTGATCCTTGCTTTCAAAATATAAAATAGTAATAAAATAAACAGAATAACTAGTAAAAAGCAGTAGGCACTCTATCCCTGATTTTCAAGAGCATAAAAAAAAATCCAAAATAAAAAGGCATGTTTTCTAGTAGTGTCAACCACCTTCCAAATATATACAAATTGCTCTTATACATATAAATTATAGAAAAATTCTACACACTCTATAAAATAAAAAATGATGATCCCCAGAAATGGATGAATCTGAGGGAAGAAAAAAATGAAGGCACACAAAGATTCCTATGTGACAGAGTATATCCAATGTCACTTTGTCAACCAAAGGAAAGACACACTGAGAAAAACATAGCAGACCAGAGGAGCATGTAAATTTCCAAATGGAAGATGAAGTTTTAGTAAAAACAGGATGCTGCAGTATGCTTTAATAGCCAGACTCATCCTTCAAGTTAAATACTTATTTTTAGTTGGCTGTCCAGCAAGATGAAAGATATAAACACTGATAAGCAAATAAATTTGCTTTGCACAAACTACAGATCCAAAGTTTATCACCAGACACCATAAGGCTAGAGATGGGGGAAGGGAATCATTAGATTTTTTAAAAAGAAAGAAAAGAAACCAGAACCAGTTAATGCTGGTTTAAGGGAGGGGGGAAAAAGAGAGAGAGACAATTTACTAATTTACTGCTAATGCTAAATTACTATAAATGATAATTTATACTTTTCACTTTAAGAACACATATTATACATTATGTAAAGAAAATAAAGCATAAGCCACTTGCATATTATATTATATGTGACATAACATTCTCTTAAACTTTTCTCAATTACAAAATTTGCTTAGTTCATGAACATTAACTAGCTTGAAAGGAGTATGAAGATGTTATAGTTCAATTTAAATTTTTTAAAAATTAGTCTTTCTTTTTTAAGAGATATAGTTGGTAAGGAAGACTGACTCCATGTTGGAACATGTATACCTGTATTATTGGTTGGGTAATATATGGATCAAGATAAGGCATCAGTTTACAGTAGACGTCAGCTGTACTTATTTGATGGGCTACCACTGTGATAAATCCCACGGCACCATAGCGTATCCACAGATTGGGATGACACAGGAAAGGGGCTACAGAGGAGGGAAAAAAAGTTATGGATCAAAGCAGTTTCACAAATAGTTTCAAACTATCCAAACAAATTCTTGCCTTCTAACAAATTTGATACAGATTACGACCCATACAACCACATACTCAATTCAGCTACAGCATAAACTCAACCAACCAAATGCATAGTTACCACAGAGATCAGCAATACTATAAAAGAATAAAAAGTTACCTACTTTCTAAGAATTTTACATTTCCATTTTTTAGCCAGAGCTGAAGATGTGTGCTTACCTACTCACTTATAACACTGGATTAAAAACTATTGACCCCAGACATAAAAAGTGTTAACAACATAAAGCAAACAATTGACTCTCCTACTTAAACCCCCACAGAAGATTAAGGGCACAATGTCTATCATACAAGGAGCAGAGAAACTGGGAAGCTGTTTCTTCTGCAAGCCATAGCCTTAAAATTAAGGGAACAATTTGATCTACCTAGAATTCTTTGCAGGGGTTTGAACAAACCTAACACATAATTCATAATTTCATTCACAAAGTATTGTGAATAGAAACTAAAAAGGTAGAAAACATCATGCCCATTCTTTTCTTTTTTTAGTACCAGGAATTGCACTCAGGGGCACTCAACCACTGAGCCACATCCCCAGCCCTATTTTGTGTTTTATGTAGAGACAGGGTCTCACTGAGTTGCTTAGCACCTCACCGTTGCTGAGGCTGGCTTTGAACTCGCGATTCAACTCTCAAAGTGCTGGGATTATAGGCATGTGCCACTGTGCCCAGCTACATCATGCCCATTCTTAAAAGTACAAAATAAAATAAACCAGAAAATTAAATCAATGTCTTTTCATCCCATCAATGATTCCAACTAATCAAAATTAGACTAATCTGATTTAGAATAAAATTGAAACTTCTAAGTGCAAAAAAATTCCATTGGCTCTGAGTATGCAAAGATACAAACATCTACAGAATATTCCATAAGAAATTCACATTAATAAATAGCACTAATAAATAAAAAGAGGAAGTAGGGGGGCTGGTATTGTGGCTCAGTGGTAGAGCAACTCCCTCGTATGCATGAGGCAGTGGGTTCAATCCTCAGCACCACATAAAAATAAAAATAAAATAAAGATATCGTGTCCATCTGCAACTAAAAAAAATTTTTTAAAAAAAGAGCAAGTAGGAAAGATTCATTTAAGATCTGTCTCCTAAGTTCTCACATTTCCATCTCTTCTAAACTCACAAAAAGTTTTTGATTATTTTATAAACCTATAATCTGTGATCCATCAAACAAGGGAGGGCTGGTATTCTCTCTCTGACAAAGAGGGAAAATGAAAAATGAAAAACATCACAAACCTCCAGAAAGTAGCTAAAACCATATGGCATGAAAGGAGTTGGGCACTGTGTCATACTAAATTACTGCTCTCAAGTCTTAACCACATGGATGCAAGGTATATGCCCTCAGGGTATGCAAGCATACCTCCCAGTCCCTTGCTCTTTCAGCTCTATCATCTTGCTTGTTTTGGCCAATGCATGCTACCAAACATTAATCCAGAGGGAAATCTGAAATGTGCTGCTTAGCTAGGATCCCTTCTCTTGCTTCTGATATCATCATGAGAACATAACCTCTTGCAACCACAGTCACTATAACCAGAGCCCCATAATGAGACAGAGGGATCACACTCACCTAAGACAATCTGGAGATGCATAGCCTGAAGCAGAACTACCCATACAACTCACAGATGCACAATACATTTATTGAAGTATTTACTGAGATTTCTGCAGTTGACCCACATACGTTATTATTCAGTAATTAGCTGACTCATATAAACCATGTCAAATACTCAAAAAACAAGAAGTCTCAATCAAAAGAATTTCTTATAAACCAAAGTACTGAATCTTTTCTCTATCCAATACATTCTAATTCACTGAAGACAAGCATGAGAAGAGAGTATTTACATATAAGTGAGAAAAACAAAGCAAAAAGCTTCAAAGAAATCAAGATACTCTCTCTCAAAAACATCATTATCTTTCTCTTTAAAAATCACTACAACAGTGATGTCAGCAAAATGGTAGAACAGAACAATTCAGCTTTCACTTTCTTGCAGAAAAATCTATACTAACAACTATCCATACAGGAAATACCTTCACAAGATCCAGAGAATCTAGGTGAGAGATTACAGCACTTGAGTACAGCACAAAAATAAGAAAACATGTACTGAAGAGGGTAGGAAGGACACTATCACATTACCCTATTCCAAGCCTGGGAAGCACAGCCTGGAGTGATACCTTCTAAGTGGGAGGAGAATTAAGTAAGCATCCAACTTTGCAGGACCACAGCACTAGGCTTACCCCAATAAGAGACAGTGCCATGGTTCAAATGTCTCCACCAACACTCATGTTAAAATTTAATAATCAAACTGTCAAATATTAACAGGGTAGACACTAAATCCAACTATGGTATTTGGAGGTGGGGCCTCTGGGAGATAATAAAGGTTCAATGAGGCCATAAGGGTGGGACCCTAATCCAATAAGGCTATTGGATTTATAAGAAGGGAAGGCCTGAGGCAGTTGCTCTGCCTCACCATGTGATGCCTATTACCATGTCATGACCTGTCAGAAAGACCCTCACCATCATATGCCAAGCAGATTTTGGCATCATGCTCTTAGATTTCCAGAACCACAAACTAAATAAGCCTCTTTTTAAAAAAATAAATTATTGTGCCTGTGGTATTCAATTATAGCAACAGAAAACAGACTAAGACAGGCTGGGAGAGTAATCTCAGTGAAACAGAGCTTGCCTAACATACACAAGGCCAAGGGTTTGGTCCTAAGCACCACAAGAGAGGGAGAGAGAAAGGGAGCAGGGAGAGAAGGTGGGGTGGAAGGGAAAGAAAAGGAAAGGAAAATGGTTTGAAACCCAGGTTCCGTGCATACCCTTACAGTTTCAGCCTCCAGGACAGTCCTTATCAACCCAGGGACCAGGCCCATCTCCGTGGATCCAGACTCCATATCTACCCCAAAAGGGTCCAGCATCAGACTACCCTCTAACACCTAGACTCAGGCTCAGGTGTAGGCCCAGAGTCAGGTCCAAACCAAACAACCAAGGACGTAGGCATAATCCAAAGCCAAAGGACCACAGTAGACATTTCTCAAAAGAATACATACAAATGGTCAACAGGAATATGAAAAATATGTTCAATGTCACGAATTAGGGAAATGCACATCAAACCCAAAAGAGGTTATCACCTCAAATGTCAAGATAGTTACTATCAAAAACACAAAAGGTAAGTGCTGGTCAAGATGTGGAGAAAAAGGATCACCTGTGCACTGTTGGTGAGAATGTAAGTGAGTACAGCCACTATGGAAAACAGTATTAAGGGTCCTCAAAAAATCAAACTACCTATGATATATCAAAACTACTATCAGAGTAAACTACTATCAAAGGAAATTAGATCAGCACCTTTGTAGATTCATCTGCATTCCAATGTCCACTGTAGCATTCTGACAATAGCAAAGGAGATAATTAGCCTGCGTCCACTGAAGGCTGAATGGATAAAGAAAATGTGGTGTATACAGACAATAAAATGCTACTCGATCCTAAAAAGAAGAAAATTTTGTCGTTTGCCAAGTCTAACTTCCATCCCTGCCAAGTTATTCTGCAGAAAGTAAGAATTTTATGTAAAAAGGGAATTTTCTAAGATTGCATGTCCTCTCAATACACAAAGCCTACTGGCAATATTGCATTGCTTTCTTTCTTAAAGTGATAGTACCATTAAAAATTCAAGATATTCTTAATTTTAGCATTTGTCATATGTATTTGTTTGCTATTCTGCATTTTAAAAGTTTGAGAAAAATAGATCCATGTATAAAGCTCAAGGAATAAATTCCTTCTATTGGTTCATAAAATTACTAATAGTCATTATGAACTATTTACTAGCAAACAATGCAAGGACAGATGTCATAAACAATCTTTCACATCCAATGCGGATAATAGTGAATAATAGTCGCATGCCCCAAAACTAAGGTGTTTTGGGGTTTTGTTTTGTTTTGGTGCTTGGGATTAAACCTAGGGCCTCACAACTACTAAGCATGTGCTCTACCACTGAGCTATAATCCCAGGCTCCAAAATATGCTTATCTTCAGAATAGTAAACACCTTATCCATATTGTGTTAAAAAATAAATAAATAAAACCTCTGAGTTTTTTCAATGGTCACAAAAGATTTAACAACTGATGAAAACAAAGCAATACTTCCCAACCTGAGCTGAAGGATCAAGTAAGTCCACCTGTCTCTTGCACACATGCATGCATAAATGTACCCATACACACACAATCAATACTTAGAATGATAAAGTTGTAATTCTTTACTCTATATTACCTAGAAATTTTATGAAAGTATTCCCATATCCTAATTTTCACATTCTAAATTTCCAAAACAGAAACTCACCAATATCACTGGCAAATTCATAGACATGAGGTTTCTGTAGTAGCCCTAACTGGCACATACAAGTAAGGGCATTAAGAGCTTTCACAATAACAAATTCTTCAGCATCACTGAGACCTTGTTGCAGCAGGGGCTTGAGAATTGAGGAGCTCTGCCAGCCAACATAGGCAGCAACACCTGAAAATGAAGAGCAACATCACATAATTATTCAATACCTGAAAGTACACATTATCATAAATAAAACATTAAAATTAATCAAAAGCCAAATATATTGATCAACAACCAAGGAAAAAACACTGCACTTCTTACCCAGCATAATAAATGAAAAAGACCCATACCAAAGCAAAACATCAAGAAATTCTGGGACACCAAGAAAAGCAAAGATCCTAAGAACTTACAAAAAGGAAAATATAGGCCTCCTAAAAAGGAAGAAGAATCAGACTGCCATCAGATGATCTTCAGCATCAATGGAGGCTAGAAGACAACAGAGCAAGACCTTCAAAGTTATGAAAGAAATTCTACACCCAAATTGTCAATTAAATAAGGAAACAAAAATAAGTCATTTCAAGACATGCAAGGACTACAGAGGTTTATTTCCCATGCAACCCTTCCTTAAAAAATGTTTGAGGATAAATTCCAGGGAAATAAAGAAGATAGAAAATGTGAACAATGGTAGATGTAGGCTAGGAATTAAAATAGATGATAACTAACAAAAACTCAGTCATCCCAAATTAAAAATAAAAGCCAATAAACTTCAAGAATGTCACAAAGAAGAAAAACAGAATAGATTATAAGCAACAAATAAAATTGGTAAGAATGAAGCTAAATATTACAAATATGAAGACAGTATATTATTTGTCTCTCAAAAACAAAGACAAATGAACCTAAAGCCCCTGGACAAATAAAAGAAACTAAATATTAAATAAATTAAAATGTGCAATATAGTCACAGAAAGAGGGAAAAAAGTAGAATCTATTGACATTGCTACACATATGCTCAAGTTAGGGAAGATTCATGGAACTGGAACTGTGGTGAAATAAATATACTATTTTGCTCTACATTCAAAAAAGTTTACGGGGCTGGGATTGTGGCTCAGTGGTAGAGCACTTGCCTTGCATGCCTGAGGCACTGGGTTCGATCCTTAGTACCACATAAAAATAATAAAGATATTGTGTCTACCTACAACTAAAAAAAATAAAAAAAAAAAAGTTTACACATTCATTATCATGTAAACTTTGTCCTCAACCTTTAGAATCAGTCTACACAAAGCACAAAAGATATTATTATGATTACAAAACAGAAGGTAAATATTATCACCCATGACAATCAAATTGCTAGTTGAGAAGTTAACTGAAAAAAAAAAAAGGAAAGAAAGAAGGTGGAAGAAAGGGGCATTAATCCTGTTGTAGTACAAATCAAAAGTAGGGCAATAAAAAATAGTCTGAATTACTTAAAGTTGTAACAACAACAAAATAAAAACTAAAGCACTCTGGAAAATAATGATCAAAACTGACAAGAGAAATCAAGGAATGGTTATGAGTCAGTTCAATCTTCATCTGGCATAGAAAAAAATTCAAGAGACAGCACTGAAAATTTATAATACTGAAAACAGTATTATTAAAATATTATTTAGAAATATTGGTGACAAATCACCTGAAGACACTAGCCCCAAAACACAAACCTGAGTAGTGCCTCTGGAAATTACAACTCCTGCTTTCCATATATTACATTATATATTTTGAATAAACTAGATAACTTACAAAAGTATATTTCCTTTGTGATAAAAAGTAATTTCAGAAATGTTTCCTTTAATAAAAGGAAAAATATACCTAAATTTCCAGCAGTGGGTTATTTAGGAACTTGACCAGCTAAATGTACCATGAGTTTAAACATCTAAAAATATTATGGAAATGAAGAAACAACATCTGAAAATTTACTGTACCAGATACTAAAGTTGATTATATAATAATGTAAATATAATATGGGTATGAGTATAATATGTGTACAAGAATAGAGGCCAATGGAATAGAGTATATACCCAGAAAAGTGATCCTAACAGAGGAATACAACAGATGATAAAGAAAACTTCACAAACCAGAACAAAATGTTTGATAAATACTAATGGGGAAACTGGCTTGGTTTCTAAGAAAATAAAATTTAGATTGTGCCTTGTGCCATAGCAAAAAAAAAAAAAAAAAAAGATTAAGCCAGCAAATTTCCAAAATAAAGCAAAACGAAGAAACACATACATAGATTAATTAATTCTGGAATGGGAAAAAGTACAAAAGTTAAAAAAAAAAAAATCACAAAGCAAAAGATGAAATAAATTGACTACAGCCGGGTGCAGCGGTGCACGCCTGTAATCCCAACACTTTGGGAAGCTGAGACAGAAGAATCGCAAGTTCAAAGCCAGCCTCAGCAATGGCAAGGCACTAAGCAACTCAGTGAGACTCTGTCCCTAAATAAAACACAAAATAGGGCTGGGGATGTGGCTCAGTCGTCGAGTACCCGAGTTCAATCCCTGGTACCAAAAAAAAAAAAAGTTGACTACATACAAATTGTTTTAAGAAAATACATGAAAACAAGGGCTGGGATTGTGGCTTAAGTGGTAGAGCGCTTGCCTAGCACGTGTGAGGCACTGGGTTCGATTCTCAGCATCGCATATAAACGAAGTCCATTAACAACTAAAAAAAAAAAAATTAAAAAAAAAGCAAAAACTTTATAAAAATAGAAAATACATAAAAACAAGTATCAAGTTAAAACAAATTGAGATAAATTTTTTTATGAGATAAATTTGTCTTCAAAATGATAAGAAGTTAGTGTTTATTATGTACATATAAAAGACAAAAAACACACATAAATAACTCCATCAGAAAAAAATGAGTCAAAATAATAAATTAAAAACATAAAATAAGAATTAAAAAATTTTCCAATTTGATAGGTAAGCAGAGAAATATGTACCAAACAAGTTATCATTTTTTTCCTTCCAATAAGCACAGATTAAGGAAAGCTTGTTCTTTGCCGGAAGGATGTGCAACATTTAAGGCTGATGGGAGTGGAAAGTGATATAATCTTTTTGGAAAACTTTTAAAATGTGACAAGAGTTTTAAAAAGATATTAGTATTTTTAACTCAGAAATTAAAATCTTTAATTTCTATCCTGAGCAAATAATCATGTGGCAAAAATAATATTTTAATCAACAACAACTTATGCAACAGTAATCCCATAGGATTATATCACCTTGTAACATTACAGACACCCTTAGTTTATGTATATACACCCATTTGAAAATGATGAAATCACCGAAGGATGCATTTCTCAGAATGTAACTCCATTAAGAGGCACATGACTCTACTTAAATACCTAAGTATTTTCTTTTTAATATTTTTTTAGTTGTTGATGGACCTTTATTGTATTTATTTATTTATTTATATGTGGTGCTAAGAATTGAACCCAGGGCCTCACACATGCTAGGCAAGTGCTCTACCACTGAGCTACAACCCCAGCCCTAAATACCTAAGTATTTTATTTAATTAAATAAATACATGAAAGACTATCTGCATAACATGATTAAGAATAAAAATAGGGGGAGGGGGCATGGGGACAGTACAGGTGGTGGAATATGATGGTCACCATAGCCCTAACTTTATGTATGACTGCATATATGTTGTGATTCTATACAACTTACAACTAGAGAATTGATATGTTATCCTCTATCTATGTACAATGAATCAAACTGTACTCTGTTATCATGTAAGCCTAAATAGAACAAATAAATAAAGTAAATATGAAAAAAAGAATAAAAATAAACTTTCAATAAGGGTTAAATGAATTGATAAAATTATACAATGGAATACTTTAGATCTATTAAATTATGGTTTCAGAGAATTTTAACAACATTTAGATAATACTTAGAATGTTGCTAGAAAAGTTTTAAAAATAATAAATTGAAATTAAGAAGTAATATTATACATAGCACTTACATGCCAGGCACTACTACATATGTGAATTTACTTTATCTTCACAACGACCAATGAAACGGATATTTTTATCCCCCTTTTACAGATAGGGAAAGTAAGGCACAAAAAACATTTAAATAGCTTTCCCAAGAACCACAAACTAATAAAAGACCAAGTTAGAACTTGAACCTCCAGTCTGTTTCCATAGTGCCTGCTCTTGAACATTAGCATATACAGAATGGGACAGATGGGATAGAAAGAAAAAAAGACAGACCTGTAGGGGAAAAAACACCAAAACATTAAAAAGGTTATACGCGGACTGCAGCATTAAAAGTATTTGCTTCCTTTCTTGGTTACTGTATTCTCCAAACTTTCTATAGCATGTATGTATGGCTTTATAAATAAATAATCAATGAAGATTATTTTTAAATGAAAAAGAACTAAAACACATATGAATAGACTGATAGATGGGGAAGTTCTGGAAACCACCTTTTTCCAAGAAAAGAAATAAGATTATCTGGAAGGAGGAAAAGAGAGCAAGAAAGACAAAAAGATATGAGAAGCAAAGTATAATATATTCAGGAAGTGAGTTGGATAGAGTCCTAGATGCAAATCCGATATGCATCAATGAACTAAGCAAAAATAAAAACAACAAAAGATGTCAGAAAAGAGAATTACAGTTATTTCCTCCTAATAACAACACAAAAGAAACAAGCATTTTCAAAAGTTTTCAAAACAGAAAGTATGCTTTTTTCAAAAACATTATATGAGAGTATTTGCAGAAATAACATGATTTCTTTCTTTCTTTTTTATTTTGATTTTACTTATTTTTAGGTTTTGGTACCAGGAATTGAACCTAGGGCACTTTACCACTACATACCTAGCCCTTTTAATTTTATTAATTTTTATTTGTTCTTTTTAGTTATACATGATAGTAGAATCTATTTTGATATATTTACACAAGCATGGGATATATCTTATTCTAATTTTTTTTTAGGGAAAAAAAAATCCAACAGCAAACCTCATAGCACTTATTTTCCTATAATTATTAGAGGCCAAAACTTAAAGCCTTAGCTTTCTGCTACCTCATGAAAGAGTTTGGATAACTAGCCACAATTTCCAATGTAAAAGAGTCTTTAATCTTTTGGAGGTAACAGATAAGCTATTACAATCATGTGGGAAATAACAGTTGATACACTAACATGGATTTAACATATATCATAACTGACCTAACCAAAATTGCAAATAGAAAAGAAAGGGATTAGTTATTCTTCAAAAAATATTATCTCAAGCATGATTTAACCCACTCCAAACAAAATCCATTTCATTTATTTATAATTTGAATCTAAATGTAATAGGAGTTATTACTAAAACATAAGATGCCTGTCTTCTTTGATAATTTGAAAATCAAGATTGCAAAATGAAAGAAAACAAAAAAGAGCTGCTTAATTTTTCAAAAATTTTCAGTTTACACAAAGCCAAGCCTATAAATTTTAATTTTCTAATAGACTGATTTTTCAACCATAATTATATTTTAACTATTCTCTGATTCTAAAAGTAATAACAGTTGTTGTTATATCTACTGTAGAAAATGTGACATAGAAAATAGAGAGAGCCAGGCACGGTGGCGCATGCCTGTAATCCCAGCACTTTGGGAGGCTGAGACAGGAGAATCACGAGTTCAAAGCCAGCCTCAGCAATGGTGAGGCGCTAAGCAACTCACTGAGACCCTGTCTCTAAATAAAACACAAAATAGGGCTGGGGATGTGGCTCGGTGGTCAAGTACCCCTGAGTTCAATCCCTAGTACCAAAAAAAAAGGAAAAAAGAAAATAGAACAATAACCTACTATCTCAGACTGAGAGAGAATCACTTTTATACCTTATATAGTATAATTGTCTTTCTTACAAACATAATGTTTTTGTTATATTTACACAACCGGGATTACACTTTAAGACTTACAACCTACTTCAGATACTTTAACAATATTTCATGCTATTTCCCAGGTGGTTATTCTTTTAAAACACAGATTTTAATAACCACATACTTCACTTGGATTGATAGTTCAATTATCAGCCCTTTGATTACCTAAAATACATCATCCAAATGCAATATGAAAACAGAAATATTAAGAATTCTCATTACAGCCAGGCGTGGTGGCGCAAGCCTGTAATACCAGCACTTAGGGAGGCTGTGACAGGAGAATCCCAAGTTCAAAGCCAGCCTCAGCAACTGGGGAGGCGCTAAGCAACTCAGTGAGTCCCTATCTCTACATAAAACACAAAATAGGGCTGGGGATGTGGCTCAGTGGTTGAGTGCCTCTAAGTTCAATCTCCTGTACCCCCTCCCCAAAAAGAATTCTCATTAATGAATTTGGTAATATCATTATCTATCCTTCAGCTTGAATACAAGTATTTAAAAGGATGATTTATTAATCTTAAATATTAATTTTATTTTATTTTTGGTACTGGGGATTGAATTCAGGTGCTTATCCACTGAGCCACATCCCCAGTCCTTTTTATTTTCTGTTTTGAGACAAGGTCTTGCTAAGTTGCTTAGGGCCTTGCTAAATTGCTGAGGCTGGCCCCAAATTTGCTCTGGCCTTAACTTAGCCTCTCAAGTCATTAAAAATGAATTTTTTAAACTTTTTAGGAATCATCTTTTATCATTGTGGGGTTCTATTTAATGTTACACACCAATATCTTTCCTGCAAAAATTTCCCAGTTGCAGAGTTAGCAATGAATTTATATTAAACAAAAACAATCATATTTTAAAATTGAAAACTTCATTGACAACAAAAACATACCAACTATACTATCAAAGAAAGCTCCACGCAGATGCCAATCATTCTTATCATTAAGGAAGGTGATCATATGGGACAACAAAACATCATTGGCTTTCTGACGTCCAAAGAATACACACAGCCTTGTTATTCCATTTTCCATTAAAGTTTGTTTCACAATATTTTCTGGGTCACTTAACAAAGTGACAACTTTCTGCTGGACCATTTCATGTAAGGCTTGGAGTTCTGCAAAAAAAAAAAAAAATTCCCCTTAATATAGACTGAGCCTTCTTTCTTAACTATCATTTGTTCAGCCGCCTTCTCTGACCTTATCTTCTACTCATCTAACCCTTTTCATTTATCTATTTACTCAGTCTATCTTCCATTTACCAAAATGTTAAGTTCAAACTACAGATCATTCTTCTATTCACTACTACATTCTCAGTGCTTAGAGCAGGTTCATAACTGGTTGATGCACAGCATTATGTTTAATAAGTAAGTGCTGACTAAATGAAAGAAAGTGGAGACTACTCCTATTCCATCCAGCTACTACCAAGGGAAAAGGTGACCAGGTTGCTATGCAGTTATATGCTCACAGTAAGAAAAACTTCGGATTAACTCCTCCAAAGTTTTAATATCTAAATTCATTATCTAAAAAGGTCCAACTGCTATAACAGTTTCTATTAAAAAATCCATAAGCAAGATTTCTCTAGTTGTCTTCAACTAAAACCACTTTGGAGCAGATATTTTACTTCTAAATCTTCCACACAAACACTAGCTAAAAATCTGTTAAAAGTTGTGTGAAATCTAAAACAGAGGCCAAGTATGGTGATGCATAACCGTAATCCCAGGTACTTGGGAGGCTGAGGCAGGAAGATTAAAGTTCAAGACCAGGCTCAGAAATTTAATGAGACCCTGTCACAAAATAAAAAATAAAAAGGGCTGGGGATGTAGCACAGTGGGAGATGACCCCTGGGTTCGATCCTCAGTACCAAGAAGAAAAGAATTAAATTATTCAGCTAGCTTTACTATTCACACACTCAATTCTAGCTGAAAAATAACTAATTTTGGAATCTATAGTGTCAAGCTGATCATTTGCTAGCTAGATAACAATGTATGTATAAGGTTAAAAAAAACAATCACCAGGGACCTTTCCTATCCAAATATCTGCAATTTCTTCATCTTCCATGAAAATTATAAATGATGGTTTATGCAAGTTAGCATGAGCAATTTAATCTAATAGGAATTCTAGGCAAAAAAATTACACAACCTGTGTCATAATTCCCATTTGAATGTGTAACTTCATCTATTTCTTCACTATTAGGGTCATTTTCCATGTTGAGATTCTTTAACTGTACTAATTCCAGGAATCTCAGAGCTGTTTCTGCCAGTAGAGCTATGTTTTCTGTAAGATAAAGAGGGAGAAATTTTTAATAATTATAATCTTAAATCTTTGTGATGTTTATAACTTTTCCTAAGTCTTTATAATTATAAATAATAACCATAAAACTAAGGGGAAACTTAAGACTTTTCAATTTAACACAATCCAATTTTTAGTAACTGATTTCATAATCTACAACTATCTCCAAACTGCCAGTTTTAACAATGAAACATCAGTTTTATTTAAAAGTATAAAAACAACCCAAAATATGGCACCCAAATATAATGAGGAAAAAAAAAAAAAGCTTCATCCTTCTACAAAGACCTTACCCTTTAAAAATTATTTAACAAGTCAGAGATATTTATTAGACTAACATAGAAACATTCACATTAAAATAACATCAAGCAGGGCTTTGGAATCAGAAACATCTGGGCTCAAATTTGTACTCTGTCACTTACTAGCTTGCTGTTTAAACAATCTGTCTCTTCACACATAAATGGGAGTCACAGCTACTATACAGAGCCACTGTCAAATTGAATCAATGATTGCTTTGCAAGTGATACTCTGCAGTTCTCAGTGGAACAAGTAATTTCTTCTGTCACATTTACTATCAATTATATCTGCTCTTCACTTGTATTTTCATAGTCCTTTCATTTTTATTTATTTATTTATTTATTTATCCTTTCATTTTTATTTATTCCTGTGTCTGTATCCTCCCTTGCATTCCCACTTCTGTGCTTAACATGACACAACCAAAGACTCTACTTTCCCTTCTTAGCAATGAATAGAGCACTGAACATAAAGTTTAACTACCTTAAACTTAAAACTGACTTCTTCCCTACTTTTTAAATCTATGAAATTAAAAATGCACCCTAGTGTTAAATAGTAAATCACTATGTAACAGATCTTTGTCTGTTACATAGTGATTCTCTTCAACTTGGGCTCTTACTCCGCACCACTCTGGGTTCAACACTACCCTGAACAGATCCAATACTTAATGTTAAGTATGCAAGATTTTAATGCCCTATAATGCCTGCTCACCCTGAAGACAGGGCACTTCTAGGCCATACACTGATAATAAGTCAGAATTCTAGATAAATATCCCAACTGTAAAGAGTACAGTTGTTCCTTGGTATGGTACTAGAACCCCTTTTGGGTACCCAAATCTGTCCCTTATATAAAGTGGCGTAGTACCAGTATAAATCTGCACATCCTCTCACATATTTTGTCATCTCCAACAACTGTAATGCCTATATAATGCTATGTAAATGCTATATAAATGGTTGTTACACTATTTAAGGGACACTGATTTTAAAGTCTGTACATGTTAGGCAATCAATAGTCAGTTGAATCCATGGAGGAGGAACCCATGGCTCTGGAAAGCCAAATATACATCTTTATCAGGAAAAATCTCTTACTTCATGGACACTTTTAAAATCTGAGTAGATCTATGATTATTTCCCCATGTATGTCCATAAACACAATACACTTAAAAGTTCGCTTTAAACAAGACAGAAATCTGAGATTAAAAAAAATACACTGATTTTAAACTTTATAATACCTGGTTTAATTACACTTAATCAAACAAGTTCAAATAGATTACTGACTCTTCCTTTAAAAGGCTTCTTTATCATGCACTGGGCCATGAAGGAACAATACAAGATGCTGACAATGACCCTGGGTTATCATGGACAGTCACCATTAAGATCCAGAAGACTAGAAACACAGTCTAGTTTTCAATGACTGCATTGAAATCAGTATCTAGTCTGGCAGCTCTAAGAACTCAGAATTAGACCACATAGAGTTGGGTCATGTTATTTAGCCTCTTCTAACCCAAATTTCCTAACCTTCAAAATGAAGATACTATAACATTTATTGCTTGAGGCTGCTTCAACTCACAACTAATCCTTACAACAACCTTGAGAAGTAGGTTCCTTGACACCCAGGAGGCTTTGTAATAAATAGCAGCTATTATGCTATGGTTAATAGTAATTAGATATCAATATGTTAATATGGCACCTATGCATCAAAACACATGGAATATACTAGGCCAAAAGCAGGATCATAGAACCCTGGTGAAGGGTTCTTATTTTTAAACATTTATAAACTCTTCTTACATCTAACTTGATTTTATCTGTTCCATTATTTATATTTGCCAAATGAATTATAAATATGCTTGTTATAAATAATTAGCTCTATTGTGTCTTAAAGAAATCCTAAATTTCCAGACCTAAAGTTTATACCTATACAATTATGGGAACCAGAAATAAACAAATAGGCAGAAATAAGTATAAATAATTATATAAGTATGTAAAAAGAAAAACACCCAACAACTACCAATCCTTCTGTGGATGTGCCTAAAGATAAGAGTAGCATCTAAAGACCTTTTTTTACATGTTCCATTAAAACAGTGGCAGGCAAATCATAAAATGAATAAACTAAGTAAGTTTCTTGCAAAAAAAAGTGACAAAATTATGACTATATACAACCTATATACTCTTTACAAAGACTTCAAAACAGAAGCTCTAATTTCCATCAAAAAACAAATTATAAAACTATATCTATGTTTCGGTGACATTTTCCATGATAAAATAAGCATTCAGAATTAATTTTGGGAGCTAAAAACATGAATCTGCATCAATGCCTTTGAGTAAGAATTACAAGTGAAACAGGTTACAACATAACCATCTCATCACAAAGAAACTACACATCTTAAGCACTAGACTAACTGGAAGAGGGACCTTAAAATTCAGAATGTATGCTGGTTTCTTTCAACACAAAATTACTCCAAAAACCTAATCTTTTCCAATAGTAATAGACTGTTATAACCTAAAACTGAGAGCCAGATAAGTAGATTTGTTCTGAGAAACATCATAAAGGCCTAAAGACACTAGATCAGAAGCACAGTTGTAAACATTAGCTTTATTCCAAGTTAGCTATAACACTACCAGTAAAAGCACATGATTGTGTATTGTATACTTTTTCACTTTATAATTCTAACCACTTCAAAAATGAAAGAACACACAAAAGTTGAATCCCAGGAATAAGATTAGCTATAAATATATTAAAGTTTACACAGATAGTTCAAAGAGTCAAGCTCACACTTGGAATTTCCAAAGAAATATATTCTAACACTAACTTTAAAAATATTGAGTAGCTACAATCTGGACAATAAAATCTTACCAGCATAGGCTAGTCTAACAATAGTAGCATCATCTTGGGCTAAGTGGGCTATGCCTGGCAGAATGTATTCTGGATAGATATTGACATCATTGCGAGGAACCTCTTTGACAAGAGCAAGAACTTTGGTCAGCGTCCTCAAGGCTTCAGCCCTCACTCTAGGAACAGAGTCATTGCTGAAATGCAAAAGATATGGAGTAATACGATCCAAAAGGATTTCTACACTTAATCTTGGGGCCAAATGGAGAATAAGTTCCAAAGCAGCAAGTTTGGAATCACAGTATTTAAGAGTCTGTAGGCAGGACGTTATAACAGACACCAGGATAACGAGCCCATTTTCCTTAGGCTCTCCTTCTGTTTTCTCTGGTAGATCATGTCCACAGAGATTGTGAATAATGTTGCCCAAATCCTTCCGTATAACAAGAATACGTTCATCTGCAGAGAGAAAAGTTTCCTTAGCAAACTGAGCCATGTAGGGCTGCAGGAAAGTGTAAAATATTTCAGGGAAGGCATTGCCACGCTGCTGCTTTAAGTAATCTTCAGCCTCTAATCGCTTATCTGGCTCTCGATGAATCATCTGAGTTACCTATACCAAGGGGAGAAAGGGAATAAAAATAGACTTAAGAACAAGAAATTAAATCAGATGAAAGTTATAAGGGCAATTTACATGTGATTGAAAGGGTTTCTGAGGTAATTCTTACTATCCTCAATCTTTACCTTACAAACTACTTCTAGAACCTGAATACTAAAAAATACGCAACTCTACTATCATCCTAGAAAGTAATAGGAAATTACATACAAATGTGTTAGCAGTCCTGACATATAAAGAGGAGGTTATACCCAGTTCAACATTCCCCATTTACTAAAATAGGGTAATAATATATTGACACCTACAACTCAAAGATTCTTAAAACTTTTCTGAGCAGATGATACCACTGAGGATGTAAGAAAAACAATGGATCTTCTCCACAGAAAAATATATACACACAATTTTTGCAAATAAAAATCATACACAATTCTGGAAGGAATCACAGAACCTCTGAAATACATTTACATATGTCAGGTGCAGAGCTCTAGTTTAAAACTGTACTGTCACAAATCCACATAAATATACATAGTGTAAGTGTACCTCCAGGATCTAGTCAAAAGGGGAATATGTGCAGAGCTTTTCTTCTGTTTACTCTGCAGTACTGGGAATTAAACCCAAGGCCCTGGGCAAGGCAGGCAAGTTCTTCACCACTGAGCTACACATCCCAGTGGAACCAGCAGTTCAAATTTTTTAAATAATGTAAAAGATGAACTGGAGGTATAGTTCAGTGGTAGAGTGCTCACCTAGCACATGTAAGACTCTGGGTTCAATTACTAACACCACAAAAAATAAAAATTAAAAAAATGTAAGAGATATTAAATTCTGTGAACACTAGAAATGATACATACCTAATCTGAATTTCTCCTATATTTTCTAGTATCATAAGGAAATACATTTTTTAATTTATTTTTTATTAGAGTATTATAATTATATATAGTATTTGGGTTCACTTTGACAAAATCATACATGGAAGGAATTTGATTTCAATCTCCATTTCCCGCCCCCTCACCTTTTCCTCCTCTCCTCTACTAAACAGGAAACAAAATGTTTAAATAGTATATAGTTTAAACTTTCCATTAAAGAGATAAAATATCATAAAAATATATCTGGTTATTTGAGCTTTCTGTTGTATTCTAAATAAAAACCTAGCATTGAACTTGGGGGAATCAAATGTACTATAGGGGGGGCTGGGGTGTGGCTCAGTGGTAGAGCACTTGCCTAGCATGCGTGAGGCACTGGGTTCGATTCTCAGCACCACATATAAATAAATAAAATAAAGGTCCATTGACAACTAAAAAAAATATATTTTTTAAAAAAATGTACTATATGGAAAAGTAACCTCAAATAATTCCTTTCCATTTGGATTAAGTCTTTTTTTTTTTTAGTATTTTTTTAGTTGTAGATGGACACTATGTCTTTATTTTATTGCTTTGTATATGGTGCTGAGGATTGAACCCAGGGCCTCACGCATGCAAGGCAAGCGCTCTGCCGCTTAGCTACAATCCCAGCCCCTGGATTAAGTCTTAAAGATTAAACAAATAAACTCCTTTGACGGTTAAGAAAATGTAGGCCCAAACACATGAAGTTACTTAGCCAAATTAATAAGAACTGCCACATACAAAGACCAGAACAGTTAGGAATGCCAACTTCTAATCCAATGTATTAATCACTGCACATAAGCTAAACTGGCTTCCTCTGAAGCATCTTGTTTTTTAATATTTGCCACTTTTAAGAGAAATTAAAATATATTCTATATTTCCCTACTGTCTTAGAGTATCCCAAATTCACCATCATCTTTTCCATGACTCAGTCATTATTGCAAGCATCCGCTACTATATGACTAACTTAAAAAATATGTCCTCAGCCGGGTGTGCTGGTGCATGCCTATAATCTCAGTGGCTCAGGAGGCTAAGGCAGGAGGATTGCAAGTTCAGAGCCAGCCTCAGCAACTTAGGAAGCCCCTAAGCAACTGAGCGAGACCCTGTCTCAAAATATAATAAGGGCTGGGGATGTGGCTCAGTGAATAAATGCCCTGGATTTAATCCCTGGTACAAAAAAAAAAGGCGTCCTCAAACAGTAATGCGCATATATATATATATTTTAAGCAACCTCCCATAGAATTCCTCACACCTGTTCCGCTATACCAATTTTTGATTCTACAGCTCCTCTTCCAGGCTTGCCCTAATTCAATCCTATATGAAATGGCCCTATACTATTGTATTATATTCAAATTGATGTTCCCCATATCCTTCATTTCCTATTTGCAAGTTCTATGTAGGATAATCTCTCCAAAATCTAGGCACCTACTTGCAAATCTATCCAAAACATAACTGAAGATTATAAAAGAACATAGATGGATAACATATATTTTTTTTTTAAGTCAAATGATCTCTGCACATAACAGGAAAAACAACAGTATATTTCTCCCTAGCAAAGTAACAATAGGCTGTTTGTACTATTCTATATGTATTACTGCTTTTTTCCAAATTTGTACTTTCCAAGAGCAGACAAATGCAAAAGCAGGGACACGGTCCTATTTAAAAACTCTATGGCAAATATTTGTAGCATAGTTACCAATTCTCTGATACTGCGATCTTCAATTTTATTTAGCACTTGTTCAGGGAAAAAATGTCCATTTCTATAAGCCAAAAGTTGAGAGAGATCAAACAATGGTACACCTTCTGTAAAAAGCTCAGCTATCACACAACCTGAAAAACAGCAGATATAGTTCCATTAGAAATAAGATCATGCAATATATCAGAATTCAGAAAATTCATAAAACTCAAAATGCCAAACCCCAAATAAAATGAATTAAAAATTTTAATGCAAAATATAACTAGTCAAGTAGATACCTACTGCTTAATCATCAGTTTCTAAAGCATAAAGTAAAAAAAAGGTATTTAATTTTTCTCCCTTTAATGCAAACTTACATAAAATTACTTATGTAAATATAATTTATGTAAAATTATTTCCCAGTTCTATAATTTAAAATGGTGACATCATATATTTTATATACACACACATACATAACAAATAAAAGTCACCAGAAACTGCTTCCAAGTACAGATTTATAGACATGAAGTTTATAAGGAACTGCTAAGAAGTGACATCTGATGATTCATGTATTCATCATTAAACAAGAAATTAAGTGTCTACTATAAACTAGGTACGAGTAGTATATAAAATCCTTGCCCTCATGAAGCCTTCATTCTAGGAAGGGAGAGAGAAAATGAATCAATGAAAAATATAAGCTGTGAAGTATTAAGACATGTGGTAGTAAAACCAGAAATTTTAAAAAACATCTATATTCCCAAAAGAACAAAACAATTTGGGGCTGGGATTGTAGCTCAGCGGTAGAGCGCTTGCCTCGCATGCGTGAGGCCCTGGGTTCGATCCTCAGCACCACATACAAAGCAATAAAATAAAGACATTGTGTCCATCCACAACTAGAAAAAAAAAATTAAAAAAAAAAGAACAAAACAATTTCATTGAATCATTACATGACGTGCATTTAAGTCTTAAAGAGACTCTTAAATAGCCTAACCTCACAGTCTTCATATTTGCAAGTGCCTCTGCATGAAAATTATTCTCCCAAGTATCTGGGTGGCTTAAACCTCCACCCCAGATCTTAACTCAAATATCATCTTAGCTCCCTTTCTTGATTGCCTGTTTAAAACTGCAAAACCCACCACCACAATTACCTCATTCTCCTCACCTGGAACATTCCTTGTTCCCTGTAAACTACTATTTTTCCCCACAACATCAACTGATAGATTATATGGTGTTTCTTCTTCATCTATATACTCACTAGAATGCAAACTCCATTAGGAAGAGATATTTATTTTGTTCACTGAAAAATTCACAGCAAATAAGATAGTTCCTGACACATAAAACCCAATAAATTTGTCAAAATTAATTTTTATCTCTACAGTGTTGAATTTTAGAAAAAATTCATTTTTAGATTCAAAAATAGCTATGCTATTAAAAACACCATAATTGACAAGGCAATAGAAGACCTGACCAATAAATACTGTATACCAGCTGGATCTAATAAATATCAATAGAACACTCCACTCAATAAAAGCAGAAGACAAAATTTTCTCAGGGGCATGTGGAATACTCTCCAGACAAAACCCACACAAGGCCATAAAACAAGGCTCAATGCTATGGTTTGGATATTAGTTTAAGTGTCTACCAAGCCTTTGTGTGTTCAATTTCGATCTACATTATGAGGTATTAAGAGGATGAAAACTTTATCTGACTGTGATGTTCAGAGGTGGAGCCTATGGGAAGTAATCTGGATTCAAGTCATTAGGGTAAAGCCCTCACAATTAAATTTTGGTAGCTTCAGAAGAAAAAGGAGAGAAACCAGACACACAAAGACACATGTGCCAAACTCCCTGTCTCTGGCCATATGAAGCCCTGCACCACCTCAGGACATTGCCAGCACCAGATACGGCCCCTTGACCTTGTATGCCCAGAATCATGATCAAAAGTAAGCCTCTTCTTTTTTTATAAAGAAGCCTGCTTCATGTATTCTGTCAGAGTAGTGAAAAATGAACTAACACACTCAGTAAATTTAAAAGGAATGAAATCATTCAATGCCCTTCAGACCATGATAAAATAAGAAATGTGTAACAGAAGAAAATTTGAAAAATTCACAAATATATAGAAATTAACATACTCCTGGCTCCCTTCCGCACGGTCACGCTGAGCCAGCACCCTAGCCTGGGAACAGGCCACAGCCACCTCTGTCTACTGCTCCCTGACCATGGACCCCCACAAAGTGAGCGAGCTTCCGACCTTCGTGAAAATGTGTAAGCAGAACCAGAGCATCCTGCACACCAAGGAGATGCACTTCCTGAGAGAGTGGGTGGACAGCATGGTGGGTTAAGTAGCACCTGCTACTCATAAACCTAAATCAGAAGAAAATATCAAGGAAGAAAAAACAGATAGCAAAAAGAAGGAGGAAAACATAAAGAGAGATGAGCCATTAAGTGAGGAAAGTGATCTAGAAATTGATAATGAAGGTGTAATTGAACCAGACACTGATGCCCCTCAAGAAATGGGAGATGAAAATGCAGAGATAACCAAGGAGATGATGGATCAAGCAAATGAAAAGAAAGGGGCTGCCACTGAAGCCCGGAATGATGGTGAACTACAGAAAGCCATTGACTTGTTCACAGATGCTATCAAGCTAAATCCTCGTTTGGCCATTTTATATGCCAAGAGAGCCAGTGTCTTCATCAAATTATAGAAGCCAAATGCTGCCATTCGAGACTGTGACAGAGCCATTGAAATAAATCCTGATTCAGCTCAGCCTTATAAGTGGTGAGGGAAAGCACAGACTTCTGGGCCACTGGGAAGAAGCAGCCCATGATCTTGCCCTTGCCTGTAAACTGGATTATGATGATGATGCTAGTGTAATGCTGAAAGAAGTTCAACCACAGGCCCAGAAAATAGCTGAACATCGGAGAAAATATGAGCGAAAATGTGAAGAACGAGAGATCAAAGAAAGAATAGAAAGGGTTAAGAAGGCTCGAGAAGAGCATGAGAGAGCCCAGAGGGAGGAAGAAGCCAGACAACAAGCAGGAGCTCAGTTTAGCTCTTTTCCAAGTGGCTTTCCTAGCGGAATGCCTGGTAATTTTCCTGGAGGAATGCCTGGAATGGGAGGGGGCATACCTAGAATGGCAGGAATGCCTGGGCTCAATGAAATTCTTAGTGATCCGGAGGTTCTTGCAGCCATGCGGGATCCAGAAGTTATGGTGGCCTTCCAGGATGTGGCCCAGAACCCGGCAAATATGTCAAAATATCAGAGCAACCCAAAGATTATGAATCTCATCAGTAAATTGTCAGCCAAATTTGGAGGTCAAGCATAATGACCACCTGAGAAAAACCCTTGCTGAAGGAAAAGCAACCTAGATCACTTAATGGATGTCGCAATAAACAAACCAGTGTACCTCTGACCTCATCAGGAGAGCTGGGGTGCTTTGAAGATATCCCTACCCCTCTGCAGCAAATGCAGTTGAAGCATTTTACTATGGTTTGCCATTAGGGTATTCATTCAGATAATGTTTTCCTACTAGGAATTACAAACTTTAAACACTTTTTAAATCTTAAAAATATTTAAAACAAAGGGGGGCGTTATTTCCTACATTTTTCTTTACTAATCATATTCGATTTTTTTCTTTGATATTGGGCAAGGCAGATACTAAGTATGGAAAATACATTGCTGTAGTGTGAGTGAAATACTAGTGGGAAGTAAATAAATCTCATTTACATAAAGTTTCAGTTGAATATATGGTTAATGAGGCATTTTGATTTGTCCTTAAAAATATTTTTTAAATAAATGATTCATTTGAATAAAACTATTGGGACCACCAGTATTTCACTCTAACCTGGATAGGGACTGGAAGTGCTTGGTAAGGCATCAGCAATCTTACTATTTTATGAGAGATGCACCCTTGTGCAGGTTGCATTAAAATCTTACACTGTATTGAAAGGGTGGGTTTTTTTTGTTATGCTGCAGTGAAGTTGGATTACTTAGCTCTGTTGTTGTTCAATATATCAAATAAATGTTTCACATTATTTCCACCATGGGGAAAGAGAAAAAAAAAAAGAAATTAACATACTCCTAAATGGATCAAAAGAAAATTATAAAATACGTTAAGATGAATGAAAACAAAACATAAGAAACTTAAGGGATATAACTAAAGCAGTAGAATAAATGTACCACTATAAGTACCAATATTAAAAAAGAAGAAAAGAACTCAAAACAACCTTAAGACACAGAAAAAGAAAATCCAACATAAACAGAAAAAATCCTCAAAATATTAGCAAACTGGATCTAGGATTAAACACCATAATCGAGTGGGATTTATTCTAGGAATGCAAGCAATTCCTATATGTGAAAGTCAAGAAATTAATATATCATATTAGTATTAATATAAATTAATAGGGAAACACAAAATCATCTCCATAGAAATAGAAAACACATTTGCAAAACACAACACTTTCATGGTAAAAGTACTCAACAGAAACAGGATACCTATAAAAATCCCACACCTAATAATACACTTAGTAGTGAAAAATAAAATGCTCTCTTCCTAAAACCAGGAACAAAACAAAGATGTCAGTTCTCTCCACTTCCATTCCTTGTTATACTAAAGGTTTTAGCCACTGAGAGAGTGAAAAAGAGGGGCTGGGGCTGTAGCTCAGTGGTGGAGCACTTGCCTTGCATGCGTGAGTCACCGGGTTCGATCCTCAGCACCACATAAGAATAAATAAATAAAATAAAGATATTGCATCCATCTACAGCTAAAAAAAAAATTTAAAAAAAAAGAAAGTGAAAAATAAAAGATACAGAATGGGAAAAAATACTTGCCAATCATTACTTTGGAAAAAGACTTGTATCCAGAATACATAAACTCTTACAAATACATAATAACAAGACAAAAGTTTTCAAAGGCTGAAGGATTTGAACAGAGGTTTCTCCAAAGGAAATATGTGAATTGTCAACAAGCATATGAAAAGATGTTGGGATGGGGCAATGATAGAGCATTTGCCTAGCACGCAAGGCGTTGGGCTTGATTCCCAATACCACAAAAACAAAACAAAACGAAAAAAGATGTTTCACATCATTAGTAATTAGGGAAATGCAAATCAAAACCATAATTAAGTACTACTTCACATCCACTATGATTGCTATTTTAAAAGATAAGTGTCAACAAGGATGTAGAGAAACTGGAGCTTAACACATTGTCGGTGGAAATATAAAATGGTACAACCACTTTGAAAAAGTCTGATAATTTCTCAAAATGCACATAAAGTTATTAATGATCCCACAATTTCCCTCCTAGGTAAGTTTCAAGATGTTGAAAACATTTAAATCCACACCAACACCTATATATGAATATTTGTTCACAGAAGCACTATTCAAAAAAGTCCAAAAGTGGAATCCACAATGTCCATCAATTGAAGATTGGATAAACAAAATGTGGTGGTCCCATATAACAGATTATTATTATTCAGCCATGAGCCCTGGAAACATGCTAAATAAAAAAGCTCAGTCACAAAAGGCCACACATTGTATGACTACATATGTATGAAATGTCCACAACAGACAAATCCATAGAGAGATTTAGTAGTTGCTAAAGGCCACAGAGAAAGGGAATGAGAAGTGAGTACTAATGGTTTTCTTTCTGGAGTGATGATGATTATACAACTCTAAGAATATATTGAAAACCACTGAATTGTACAATTTAAAAAGGTAAATTTTATAGTATGTAAACTATATCTCAATAAAGTTAAGATTTTTTAAAGAGCATGTATGATGTTACCTTTTGTGTAAGAAGAAAAATTGAAAAATATGTATTGTGTGTATACATACACATGAGTATGTATGTGTGCTTGCACATGTATATTTTCTCCTTAAAGAAATAAAACACCAAAGGGTAAAACAGAAAACAATGAAGTTGGTTACATACACTGAGAAGGGAAAATGAGGTAGAAGGGATACTTAACTTTTACTGTAATTTTGACTTTGAAAAGCATACCGATGTTCCCATTCAAAAATTAAATCAATAAGAATGGGAATGAAAATAAATTGAAAAACAGAGGATCTAAATGTATTTCAGTGGGATACCATAACCACAATAAAACAGGGTCAAAATGGAGCTGGCCATAAAGAAATTCTGACCCATTCGAATCCAAGAGTAGGTCATAAGACTCTCCTCATTCCAAAGGGATTCCACCTCATAACCTTGAAGGAGGAATTCTACACAGAAGGACCAAGAAGAATACTAAAGCAGCCAGTCCTTCCTTGGTATCCCCACATGATCTATTTCAGATCATACTCTTTATCCAGTCATATTTTGACACAGTTGTCCATGCTTCAATCATGCCTACGTAATGAACTCTCCATGAAAACCCAAAAAGATGGGGTTCAGATAGCTTCCCAAACATGCAAGATTCCTGGAGGATGGCAAGGCCCTTCTCCACACCTCTGTCTACTCTAAGACCGAAGTAACAGGGCGCTCTAATAGCAATAAGCACTATATGGCAACTTTTAACATCATTCATTACACACTAAAAGAGCTAGGGTTCCTTGGAGAAATATCTGGTTCCAGCACTGGGACATAGTAGATTCAGTATCTTGTGCCAGAAAGAAATGGTAGGGGAAAAAAAAAAAAATGATGAGTATGAGTATGTCACAAGGACACAAGAGTCAGCCTGAAAGGGAATTCCACTGGCCAAATCTGAAAAAACCAGCACACAAAATAATTAAGTACAGTAAAAAATATTCTTGGCTGAAAAATTAGTAATTAATGAGTCCACGCCAATTATAAATAAATGGGAAGAGAGGATACTTGAGTATAGTAAAGTATTGAGGTCCTATTGGTAAGTGCAAAGGAAATGCTTGAGTTGGAAAATCATCCTTTTTGTACCATCGTTGTAAAGACTGGATCAGGCAAGAATCACCAGCGGACACTAAACAGAAGTTAAGGTTCAAATTGTAACGATGGGCAGGATATTACTATGTTCTTAAATTTCTTCCCATAGGCTGCTTATTAGTTGCAAAGGATTGAAAAACAAAACTATAGAGGGGAGAAACTCAGAAAGACTTTGATCCAAGTTATATCACCAGGAGACATCATTTACCTCCAGATATGATACTGAAAAAACATCATCACCTATGCAGTATTCCTACTGAGAATAACCTAAATCTGGTCATTAGGAAACATCAGATAACACCCAAAGAAGGAATATTTGATTAAAAAACAGAGAGGGATCAAAGGGGGAACCGGGCACCATAGTGCATGCCTGTAATCTCAACAACTTGGCAGGCTGATGCAGGAGGATTCCAAGTTCAAAGCCAGCCTCAGCAAGTTAGTGATACCCTAAGCAACTTAGCAAGACCCCGTCTTAAAAAATAAAAAAGGCTGAAGACATGACTCAGTGGTTAAGCACCCATGGGTTCAATTCCTAGTATCAAAAAAAAAAAAAAAAACCCCACAGAGGTTATAGTTTATAGTTCAGTGGTAGAGTGCTTAGCATACATGAGGATCTGGGTTCAAACCCCAGCACCAAAACACACAGGTCAAAGGAAGAAAAAGGGATCGGGAGTGGAGAATGGGGAACAGGGGGACACAGATAAATATAAAATCTAGTGAAAACCAAACAATTTCCAGGCTGTACTCATGTATATGACCAGAGTCAGCAGAATACATACACTTCACTTCTCCCAAACCAGCAGCCAAGAGTCATGAATACACAACTTGAGGTAGGGGGAAAGTAACATTCCAAACCCAAAGATTCAAGTCTTAAGAGTTCTGGAAGGTAAGACAGAAGCCATCCACCTATTTTTCAAATGAACAGAAAGGGCTACCTTCAGCCAACATAATATAGGGCTCTTCAGTTTGGAAAAACAAGCCCTGAGTTAAAAATTCTGTTGAAGTGGAGAATCATGAGTTCAAAGCCAGCCTCAGCAACGGCAAGGGGCTTAGCAACTTAGTGAGACCCTGTCTCTACATGAAACACAAAATAGGGTTGGGGATGTGGCTCAGTGGTTGAGTGCCCCTGAGTTCAATCCACAGTACAAAAAAAAAAAAAAAAATTCTGTTGAAGTGTAAAAACTATAAAGCACACAAAAAGGATCAACTAGCCAGCCCCTAAAACTTTAAACCTATGAATGATCTGCTGAAGTTAGAAACTGATCGGTTTCTAAGCTAAAGGAATATTATTTATAGAAGTTAATAAGTTTAAAAAGTAAAAATGTTTCAAGAAAAATTTAGATAAATGTATTAGTCAACAAAGTTGGAACTTTGATGAATTCAATTTATATGTATATACACACACACAATGTGTGTGTGTGTGTGTGTGTGTGTGAGAGAGAGAGAGAGAGAGAGAGAGAAATGGAAGCATGTTCCACATGGAATGGACTAGGTCCTCCCAAGAGACAAGTGGTCCATCCATAATTTTCCACACAGTAGGTTTTTATATTTGGTCTGGAAACCTCCCTCCTCATGTTAAACTTCTAATCCTGTTATACATGTTCAGTATCCCTAACCAAAATGCTTGGAACCAGAAGTGTTCCAGATTTAGGAGGGTTTTTTTTAGAGTTTGGGATATTTGCATAAACTTTACTAGCTGAATATCTCTTATCCAAAAATTCAAAATTCACAATGCTACAAAGATTTTGGATTTTCATATTGGAAAGGGTCAACCCATATTTATATCCTGGAGGCTGAATCTATCCTATCAAGAACATTTTCAGGGGGCTGGGGTTATGGCGCAGTGGTAGCGTGCTTGCCTAGCACGCGGGAGGCACTGGGTTCGATCCTCAGCACCACATAAAGATACAAATAAAGATATTCTGTCCACCTACAACTAAAAAATAAATATTTAAAAAAAAAAAAGAACATTTTCAGGGTTATCTTGGGAGACAGATGAGTGAACTCAATGGACCAAGATAGGTGCAATTCTAAGTAACAACTGTTACTCATTCTCCTAGATGAAATAGTCTTCATTAATTATATTACTTCATTAATTATATTTACTTTTCCTAAATTATCTAAAATTTGGCTCAATTTATATTTTTCTGTAATAAACCTATGGGTAAAAATAAGGTTATATCAAACCATCAGAAAATTTACCAGAAATTACACTGCTGCCAGAGTTCATATGGAGTGTCAGAATACTATCTTAAACCCACTTCCGCTCTCTATCCCAGAAGTTCCTAGATAACCTGGAGTCCCTGGCCCAGCTTCATGGTCTGTGTACGTGAAAAAAAAAACATGAATGCATGGTACATTTTTCCAGGGACATAGTCCACGAATTTCACCAAAATTCTTTAAGGAGGTCCAAAAAGAGCTCAAGAATCATTTCTCTACAAACTCATTCCTTTGACTACAAACATTCTTTCTTAATAATTCCCAAATATCCACCTCCATTTCCAATTTATTCTATTCACCAAACTTTCACAGCCCATTGCACATCTTATCCCGACACCTCCAACTTAACATATCTAACAAACAGACCTCATCATCTTCCCACCCTTACCTATTCTTCCTAGTGTGTCTCCTATCTCAGGACCAACACTGCCATCCTCTCAGTTTCTCCAAGAGGAAAGGGAACTGAATGTTCATGACTTTGTCTTCCAATCACAAAATCCTAACAATTCTATTTACTATCCCCTAAACATTACCATTTCTGTCTATTCCCTCCTGTTCTGCCATAACCTTAAGTCAGGCATAATCATGTCTTACCAGGATTGTGACAGTTTTGCCCTAAATTGTTTTCCTGTCTCCAGTGTGGATCCCCTGCAATCTACTCCCCATGGTTTATCAAAGTTTTGTCTAAAATACATATCCAACTGACTAGCATGAGCATGCCACACCCTTTCTTACCTATATTCCAGATACAATAATCTACTTGAAGTGCCCTAGCACATCAGTACACCAGGATCTGGTCTTTAAGCCTTTGTATAAACAAGACACTCTGCTTGGAAATAAACTACTCTTCCAAAACTAACCCCTAATTATCTCGTGGGTCTCAATTTAAATGTCAGTCTTCTCAGAGAGAACTTCCCTGATCTTACCTCTCTACCTATCAAACCCCCATGAAGAGTTATTTAAGCACCAATGTATTTTCAGTAACAACACCCTATGCTTATCACCACCATAGCGAACACAAAAGTGAAATGTCATCTTGAAGGAGGGACATATATTATCCATCCACATCAAAAACACTTAAAACACTATCTGAGCCAGGCGCGGTGGCTCACGCTTGTAATCCCAGCACTTTGGGAGGCTGAGACAGGAGAATCGCGAGTTCAAAGCCAGCCTCAGCAAGAGCGAGGCGCTAAGCAACTCAGTGAGACCCTGTCTCTATATAAAACACAAAATAGGGCTGGGGATGTGGCTCAGTGGTTGAGTACCCCTGAGTTCAATCTCCAGTACCAAAAAAAAAAAAAAAAAACACTATCTGACACTACACTAGAATTATAAAAATACTTTTAAATGTTTAAATGAATGAAATGCTCTTTGCACTTTCTGGGTACTTAACATGGCCAAGGAAGGAAAGACTCATCTATTTGAAATAGTGTATGAGGACATACCAAGAAAATTAATTTTTGAACATCTGGCAACTTACAATAAGCTACATTTCAATGTTGGGCAGTTTAAGTTTAAAGAGCTTAATGAATTTGCAAATGAGCTGTTATTTGCAAATAAGCAAATGTGACCAATTCAAATACCTGCTGAAAAGATGTCCATTGCTCTCTTTAATTCTCCTCTTGTTCTCTGATTGCTATTTAAGTCTACAAGTGGAGTTGAAGGATCTCTCATATATTCTAACTCAGTAGCAAACATACCACCATCAACAAAACGTTCAGGAGCAATGTAGCAAGTCCTCCTCCGTGAAGTATCAAAGAAATAGTTGAAATCTGCTGGGTTATCCTCTGGAAGATAAGTGGGTTTAAAACTGGCAAAATCAGTTAAAAGAACCCAATTCCAACTGGTAACCATAACATTTTCAGTCTTGATGTCCCCATGACGGACTCCAGATTTGTGTGCCTGGTCCACAGCTGTCAGGATCTGGAAAGCGATCCAACGTTTCTCAATGTTATTTAAGAATGGACGGGTACTGATGCGGTCATAGAGGTTGTCTCGCACATATTGCCTAAACAGCATAGCTGCTTTCTCAGACGCTTTTTCTGCTGCTTTCTGGAAAGGCAGACAGTTCTGTGCCGAGTGAAGCCTGATTTTGAGTTCCTCCAACTCTTGTTTATAGCTGGTTAATGGCAATGTGGGATCCTGAATTGCAAAGACCTTCACAACCACCAAGCCTTCTCGATGCTTTGCTCGAGCAACTTTAAAAAATCGAGTACTTCCCAGGCTCTTATCATATTCAAAGTCATGGATGTCTGAGAAATAACTTTCCACAGAAAGGATCTGGGAAGGAGCAATGCCAGCAAGTTGATTTCCCATGATGGCAAGTACTTCTGGGTCAGTAAGTTAGGATACAACACCTATTTAAAAGAAAACGAGAGGGAGAAGAGAATAAACAAACAGGAAAACAATATTTGATCTCTTCAAGAAAGATAGATGGACAATATTTCTCTTCCACTGAGAGCATGATACATAGCCTTCTGAGCAATCTCTGAACTTCAGAGTTTATCTACACAATCTCTTACTATTTTATCTAAAAAGATGGTGTTATTTCATGTTGTCCTTTCCAGGAGCTGAAATGTACTTAGATAGGTCCCTTGAAAACTAAGTTGAAAACATTAAAATGTGTATTTACTGATACTTGGATTTAAAACATTCATTAACTTTTATTGTGCTTGGGGCTATGAAGGTCACAAAAGTACCATACAACACAGCCTTTGCCAAGAATTTGCAGTTTTCCTGGGGGTAAGAAATAGGCACATTAAAAACTCACAAGTAAGAATCACCTAATACAGGTGGGTCACCTGTATTAGGGTAAAGGTAAGAGCCACAAAATCATTACCTCCTGAGCCCTTCCAGCCTAATTCCAGTGTGTCCTCCTACCTAAAACAAAGTACAGAACCTGGCATGGTGGCACACCCCCCGGAATCTCTGCGACTCCGTAAGCTGTAGCTGGAGGATCAAGTTTCAGGCCAGCCTCAGCAACTTAGCAAGACCCTGTCAAGAAATTTAAAAACATAAAAAGGGCAGGGATGTAGCTGGGTGGGTTCAATTCCCAATACCAAGGGGGAAAAAAAATCAAATAAAGCGCCAACTCCTCTAGTTTGCAACAAGAAACCAAGCCAACAGGGCGTGGTGACCCATGCCTATAATCCCAGCAGCTGAGAAGGCTGAGACAGGAGGACTGTGAGTTCAAAGCCAGCCTCTGCAATTTAGTAAAGCCCTAAGCAACTTAGAGAGACCCTGTCTCTAAATAAAATATAGAAAGGGCTGGGCTGTGGCTCAGTGGTTAAGTGCCCCTAAGTTCAATCCCTGATACCAAAAAAGTAAGCCAAAATATACATTTGCCCAGGGTTATCGGGTTTGCAGAAAATTAAAGTCCCCCAACTGCAGCTTTACACACATATAAACATTTACCCCAGGCCTCCGGGAATTGTCCAAAATCGCTGGATAGCTCACAGTGAAGTCATGGCAGTACACTTGGGGGGGCCGGGGGTGAAAGGGCGTCAGCAACTGGGAAAGCTGTCTGAGGGGGTCTTCCTTCAAAAGGAGAAGGTTAGAAGTTAGGGAAGGAACGCAGAAATGTCTCAATCTCCTCTCCGGCGGTCCGCAGAGGAAAGACCAAGGCACACTGAAAAGACTCCACAGACAGCTAACTACTTGCCCCCGCCAGCCCCGTACCCTGCCCGCCCCGGGGGGCCCGGGTCCCAGAGCCTCGCTTCCTCTCGCACCAGTCGCTAAACCCCTCCGAGCCCTCCTCCAAGGCCTCACCACCAGGCCGGGAGGTGGAACTCGGGAAGTGGGGGCGCGGGGTCGGCGGCCACCGCCAGCCAGTTCCAGGAAAATACTACTTCACCGTCTTCAGCTTGCAGCAAACGCCGAACTCCCGGGACAGCAGCGGGTCTGACCCCACTTCCTGTCATAGAGCGGAAATGACGCATGAGGCTTGAGGAAGCGCACACTAGGAAGCTGGTTGCTAGGAAATGAGGAAAGGGGATGGGCTCAGGGAAACTAGAAGAGCGAGAGGAGGGTGTGCCAGCTGAGGAAAGCTAGAGGAAGAAAATAAGATTCTTTTGTTCCCAAATGCTGAGAGTTTTGACATACTCCACAATCTATTCGGACGCCTTTTCATTCCTGGGACACTAGAACAGAGTATTTTTCCCACAATTTTTATTGGTGCATTCTAGTTGTAATGATGGGATTTCTGTTACATATTCATACATGCACATAATATAACAATATAATTTGGCCAATAGCATTCTCCAGTACTTACGCCCTACCTCTTGTCCTCCCACTCCCTGGGCCCTTTCCTCTACTGATTTCCCTTTGATTTTCCTGAGATTGGCTCCATCCCCATCCTCCTGCCCATTTTCCTTTTTCCTCTCTAGCTTCTGCATATGAGAGAAAACATGTCCCTTGACCTTCTGAGTTTGACGTATTTTGCTTAACGTAATGGCCTCTAATCCCATCTATTTTCCTGCAAAATGGCATGACTTCATTTTTCTTTGTGGCTGAATAAAACTCCACTGTGTATATATACCACATTTTCTTTATCCATTCATTCATTGATGGACACCTAGGCTGGCTCCATAGTTTGGCTATTGTGAATTGTGCTTCTATAAACATGAATATGCAAGTATCACTGTAGTAAGAATTGTTGAATTCTTCAAAATAAATACCAAGGAGTGTATAGCAGAGACATATGGTATTTCCATACCTAGTCTTTTGAGAAACCTCCATACTGATTTCCATAGTGATTGTACTAATTTACAATCCCACCAACAGTGTAAAAATGTAGAACAGAGTTCTTTAAGAAAACTCACAGGTATGTTTAGGAAAATTAGTATATCCCAAAATGAAGTTTTAAGAGGCTTATTGAGATAGAATTTACATACCATGAGCATACCTGTTTAAAATATACAAATCAGGGCTGCAGTTATGGCTTAGTGGCAGAGTGCTAGCCTCGCACATGTGAGGCACTGGGGTTCAATCCTCAGCACCACATAATAATAAATAAACAAAACAAAGACATTGTGTCCATCTATAACTAAAAAAAAAATTAAATAAATAAAATATACAGATCAGTGTTTTTTATCTGGATATTTCAATATTTAGTACAAAAGGTAGTACTAGTGACTTTTTTTTTTCTTGTGCTAGGGATTGAAGCCAAGGGTAGTCTGAAAGACCCGAGGTAAATAAACTCCATGACAGGCTTCAGACCCTCCAGAAAGACTAGTAGGCCTGAGTTTAGATCTCAGGAAAAGCCACACATTGCTCAAGGCTAAAGCCACTCTTGGACCACCCTCAGAGCAGCCCAAAAAAAGAGGTTAAAAATTATTCACCTGGCATTCCTGAGGTCTGAGTCAGGGACTAGGAGACTATAGATAGTTACTTTGTACAAACTAGCCAATCACTCACGGTTGCCCAAACTCCCCGTGGGCCCTTTAAACCCACCTGTACTTGGTCATTTTCAAAAGATTCTCTAAGGTCATGATTGGGTCCCGCCAAATGTAATGAATACCACCCAGATTCTGAATGGTCAATATTGTCACCATCGGTGCTGTATAACTGTAATTGGTGCTTGTGTAATGATGCGATGCGTATGTCATGTCCACTGCCACCACCTGTCTCCTCCCCCTATAAAAACCTGCTCAGCCATTGTTCGGGGCTTTCTGCACAGACCCGCTGCGGGCTTAAGCCCAAATAAAGGATCTTCGCCTTTACATACGTGCCTCGGTCTCCCTGGTGGTCTTTGGGGACTCCATGATCTGGGCATAACACTCTACCACTGATCTGCACTCCTAGGCTTTTTTATTTTTTATTTTGAGACAGGGTCTTGCTAAAGTGGAAGAGCCTGGCTCCACACTTGTGATCCTCCTGCCTCAGGCTCCCAAGTCTCTGGGATTATAGTCACCACACCCAGCTTATGACTGACTTCTTTGAATTTGCCTCACGTTTTTGAGGGTTATCACTGTTATGACTGGTATCAATGGTTCATTTCTTTTTATTGCTGATAATTCATTGCATGTATAGATTTAACACCATTGTGTTTATTCACTTGTCAGTTGAACGTTTGGGTTGTTTTCACTTTGGAGTTATTATGAACAATGGTAGGAACATACATTTATGTCTTCGGGTGATCATATGTTTTCATTACTCCAAGTCAAAAACCAAGGAGTAAAATTGTGGGCTGTCTTGGTAAGCTTATGTTTAACATTTTGAGAAATTGCCAAACTCTTCCTAAGTGCTTGCACTGTTTTGTGTTCCCACCAACAATATAGAAGGGTTCCAATTTCTCTATGTCCTTGCTGACCTTTGTCATCTTTTTTATTATAGTTATCCTAGTGGGTGTGAAGTGGCATGTCATTGTGGTTTTGGTTTGCGTTTTGCAAATGACTAATGATGCTGAACATGTTTTCATGTGTGTATTGGCCATTTATGTATCTTCTCTGGAGAAAAGTAATGTCTATTTAAATCCTTTGTTCATGTTTAACTTGGCTTATTCATCTTTTAATTTTTGAGTTATAAGAATTCTTTATATACTCAGGATACAAGTGAAGCAGAATTAAACGGGCAGTCAGTATAGATAGGTAAATCAAGTCAGCTCAGATCAAGGAGGCCAATCTGGGTCTGGAAAGTTGGAGAGATATTGAAATGTTAATGCCTTCAGAGCCCTTCCTCCACCCTTATTAAGAAAATGGCCCCTGCTCCAACCTGTTGCTAAGGTAACCTGTCTCAGGGATTGTTCCTCCCTACAGGAAGTTGTTAGTTACACCCTTCCTGCCCAGATCACTCCATCTTATCCATCTACCTCTCACCTTTTGGATCATCTCTGGGGCCTAGTCACCTAAGCAGCAAGGAGAGAGATTAGGGGAAGAGAGCAAGAGAGCAAAGGAAACCTAGAACATATAAAAAGGCAGAATACCTGTACTTCTAGGGATACCAGGATACCAGCTATGGCCCCCTTCTCCCTCCTGGGAGAAGTCTATGTTACCCCTTTTTAAATAAACCCTGCTTAAATGCTTGCTTCAGTGTGGATCTCTAATGTTATACTTCAGCATGTGAAGAAGCAGAACTCGTCACTGGTAACCGGCAGTATCATCGACATGTCCAGGCATGTCTATGGCATATGCTCCTTACACCAACTTTTGTGGGGTTTTGTTGTTTTTCTTTTAGAGAGATACTCAGTTACCCAAAAATGTTAACAAGTAACCCATTTCCCCCTACTTATTTGAAATGTGCTATTTACCAGGTACAAATTTCCTATATATATTTGGATCTTCTGGACTTTCTCTTCTATTCATTGAACTATTGAATTCATCTTTCAGTGCTGTTGTAATAATTACATAATATTTTAATATGTGATGGGGCTAGTCTTAGAGTGACCTTTATTTAGAATACAACTATAATCATAAGACATGTATGCTTATACCATTCTAGAAGCTGGCCCCCACTTTCAAGCTGAAGTTCAAAATCCTTAGCTTAGCCTACAAACCCTGAATGATCTGGTCCCTACCTAACTCCCCAGCATAGCTGGTGTCACTCACTATCCCTCTCAATCCCCTACTCTGACCTTCTTTTTATTCTTAACCTGTCAAACTTCTCCACACTGCCAGCCCTTCACATTTACTCTTCCTTCTGCTTATAATGCCTTTTCCCCTTCTTTTTATCAAAAATCTACTCATCTTTTAAATTCCAGATTAAATACCTACTACACAGGAAGTTCTTTCCTGGCTGCACTCCATTATACATTCACATGGACCCTATATTCCTCATAGCACTTATTATCCCTAAAATCATTTGATTTTAGGGATAAAACTATCCTAAACTATCTCTTTTATGTCTCGTTTTCTTCCAGACCATAAATTCCATGAGAGTAATGATTGTGTGAATCTTATTCACCAGGGTATACTCAGTACCTAAAAGAGTACCTGACATGTGGTAGACATTGAACAGATAGTTTGTCTTGCCTTAACTGCATTCAGCTGCCTAGTCATCCCCAGCTGTCCTGAGCTGCTTGTAATCATGAGGTGTCCTCTGGGACTCTGTTCTTTTTGCATCCTAAGGAAAAGAAATAGAGGGAATCCCCGATGTAAAAAACACCTTCCAGTTAAAAGTAAATATTTTCCCTTTTTTTAAAAGAATGCCAGCCCAGCCAGGCACAGTGGCACAAGCCTATAATCCCAGCAGTTTGGGAGGCTGAGGCAGGAGGATAGCAAGTTCAAAGTCAATCTCAGCAACAGCGAGGCACTAAGCAACTCAGTGAGACCCTGTCTCTAAATAAAATACAAAATAGGGCTCAGTGGTTGAGTGCCCCTGAGTTCAATCCCAGTATCCTCTCCTGCCCCCCACACCCTGCGCAAAAAAAAAAAAGAATGCCAGCTAATACATTTATAATGGCATTTTAACCATTTTTTGCCTGCAGGGTAATAATTGATTCCCACAAAGATTGTAGATTCTCAATTCTTCCTTTGAGAGGCTGTGGGGCAAGGAGTTTATCTCATGGTGCCTAAAGAATACCTGAAGAGCTAAGCATGGTGGCACACACCTGTAATCCCAGCACTTTAGGAGGCTGAGACACAAGAATTGCCAGTTCAAAGCCAGGCTCAGCAAAGGCGAGGCACTAAGCAACTCAGTGAGACCTAAAGATAACTTTGTACATTAAAATGGGTGGGGTAGGAAATGAAATTTTTACGCTGAAAAGCTATCAGTAACCCATTAATCAAAGCTCAAACTTAATGTCACTAGTAGTAATTCACAGATACTATGAGGTTCCTAATCTAACATAATGGGAAGTACACATCACTCATGACACATTCTTGCTAAGAATGCTAGACCTGATACTTGTAATTCCAGCCACTCAGGTGGCTAAAGCAGGAGGATCCCAAAGTTCAAGGGCAGCCTAGGCAACTAAACAAGACCCTATCTCAAAATAAAAAGTGCTAAGGATGCAGCTTAGTGGTAGAGGGATTGCCTAACATGTGTGAGCTTCTGGGTTCAATTCCCAGTACACAAAAATCAAAAAAGTTTAACCTGGATCTAAGTAACCCAAAAGCTCACTGTTCCATATGCTGACCACTAGCCATATTTGACTATTGAGTACTTAAAATGTGCCTTCTCCAAATTTGTGCTTTAAGTTTGAAAAACACATTATTTTAGTAAACTTTATACCAAAAAAGGAAAAGCATCGCATATCTTTTATTTTATTTTATTTTTGGTACCAGGGATTGAACTCAGGGGTACTTGACCATTGAGCCACATCCCAAGCCCTATTTTTTGTGTTTTATTTAGACACAGGGTCTCACTGAGTTGCTTAGTGCCTCGCCATTGCTGAGGCTGGCTTTGAACTTGCAATTCTCCTATGTCAGTCTCCTAAAGTGCTGGGATTACAGGCGTGTGCCACCGCGCCCACCTTCGTATCTTTTCAATATTGTTTACACAAGGCTGGGGTTGTAGCTCAGTGGTGGAGCACTTGCCTAGCATGTGCGAAGCACTGGGTTCAATTCTCAGCACCACATATAAATAAATGAATAAATACATAAGCAAATGAACAAATAAATAAATAAAGGCCCATTGACAAATACATTTTTTTTGGTACCGGGGATTGAACTCAGGAATACTCAACCACTGAGCCACATCCCCAGCCCTATTTTGTGTTTTATGTAGAGACAGGGTCTCACTGAGTTGCTTAGCGCCTCGCTGTTGCTGAGGCTGGCTTTGAACTCGCGATTCTCCTGTCTCAGCTTCCCGAAGTGCTAGGATTACAGGCACCCAGCTAAAAATTCTAATATTATTTATATGTTGAAATCATATTTTAGATATGTTAAGTAAATATCTCATTTACATTAATCTGTTGCTTTTCGCTTTTTAAAAAATGTGGCTGCTAGGTAATTTAAAATTACAAATTGGGCTTATGTTGCATATTCATTTGACGACACTGCTCTAGACCTAATTTTCCAGATTATAAAAAAATGAAAGGGATTAAAAATTAAGTTTAGCAATACTACCAGGGAACAATCTGACAAATCCAGAAAATAGAACATTAGCCTAGATTCTTCCAAGAGTCAATAACACACAAAAAAGGAGGGACTTTTCTACATTAAAAGACTCTAAAGAGACTTCAAATTCAAATGCAAGATAGATGAGCCTCAGTTGGATCTAGGATTAGAAATGGCTGTAAAAGACATTTCATGCATAATCAGGGAAATTTGAATATGGACTGAATATTTCAAAGAAATAAAATGGCAAAATTATTTTAAAAAATAAGTACTTATATAATTCTTCTGTCACTTCTCTGGCTCATATTTAAAAATACCTAAGTTGCATCACCTAAAGCTCTCTATCATACAATGGAAAACAAAGGGTAGGAAGAGCTAGATACCAATTATCTTTGAATGCATAATCTTGGGTAAAACTCTATTCATGAATAAATAGAAATTCAAGGACGAAAGAAAATTTTCAAAAGAAGATGATTTGTTCGGGTGCAGTGGCGCACTCCTGTAATGCCAACACTGGAGAGACTGAGGCAGGAGGATTGTAAGGTCAAGGTCAGCCTTGGCAACTTAGTGAGACTCTGTCTTGAAATAATAAACTAAATAAGCTGGGAATGTAGCTCAATGGTAAAGCACCCTGAGTTCAATCCCAAAATATAACAAATAAGATGAGGGCTGGGGTTGTGGCTCAGTGGCAGAGCGCTTGGCTAGCATGAGTGAGGCACTGGGTTCCATTCTCAGCACCACATGTAAATAAAATCAAGGTCCATTGACAACTTAAAAAAATATTTTAAAAAAACAAGTAAGATGATTTTTATTTTCAAAAAATCAAATTATTTCAATGATAATAAATGCTACAGAGAAAAAGTACAGGGTATGTGAGAATATATAATGGAAAGCAGTTAGGGAAGACCTTCCCTGGCTGTTGGCATTGACTCTGGTACTTGAAAGCTGAGCAGGTTTTGGACAGGGAAAGCACATTATAAGCTGAAGGAAGAGTAAATATGGAGGCCTAGCAGTGGGAAGAAGTTTGACAGGTTAGGAACAAAGAGAAGGCCAGTAGGACAGATTGAGAGGGACAGTGAGTGCTGACATCTGTCGTCAGGGAAGTAGGCAAACAATCTATATGTCCAAGCCATTCCTCCACTCTTTTCACTATTTTTCCCACCTCCATTTCTCCACCGATTCTCTTCTGTAAATTTGAAGTAATTTCATAAAATTAAATCAAATGATGAAAATAGAAACTATTCCTTAAAAAAGAACAAAGAAATCATATTTGGAATTTGTGAATTTAAAATCAGTTGAATTTTCAATTTAACTTTGAAATTATGGCAGCTAATCCTGAAAGGTAAGGTTGTGGCTTACCTAGTTCTCATTGTCCATTAAAGGGAAATAAACTAGTTACTGTGGAAAGAAAAGCTTTTCCTTAGATCACTTCAAAGTGAGATTTTTTTTCTTTGAAACTTTTTTTTTTCTTGGTACCAGGGAATGAACTTAGGGGCACTCAACCACTGAACCACATCCCCAGCCCTATTTTTGTATTTTAGTTAGAGACAGAGTCTCACTGAGTTGCTTAGCACCTTACTGTTGCTGAGGTTGGCTTTGAACTTGCTATCCTCCTGACAGCCTCCCAAGCCGCTAGGATTACAGGTGTGCGCCACTTTGAATCTTTATAGAAAAGACTTTGGTTAACATGTAGAACATCATGAGCAAGATTTTGGGACCCAAACAAACATTTTTTATAGCCATTTCTGTTTGTTTTATTACTAGGGATTGAACACAGGGGCACTTTTACACTTAACTACATCCCCAGCCCTTTTTATTTTTTATTTTGAGACAAGATCTTACTAAGTTGCTGAGGATGGCCTTAAACTTGTAAACCTCCTGCCCCAGCCTCCCAAGTTGCTGGGATAACAGGCATGGGTCACTATGACCTTCATGAGCAACATTTTTCTATGGAATTTTTGGCAATCATGGTGCCCACCACTTAAGACCAATTTAATAATATGTTTATAGTACCTTCTTTTGGCTTTCTAGGTATTTGATGTTCATCTAAATTCCCTCCCTTGGTGACTTTTTTCAGTTCTGTAACTTTAAAAATCATCACTTTGCTGATCATGCCAGTGTTTTTCTATTCCCACTCAAAACCCTGGTTGGGCCCTGGGCTCATGTACTCAATATCTATTTGACCTTTATTCTTTTTTTTTTTTTTTTTTTGGTACCGGGGATTGAACTCAGGGGCACTCGACCACTGAGCCACATCCCCAGCCCTATTTTGTGTTTTATGTAGAGACAGGGTCTCACTGAGTTGCTTAGTGCCTCGCCATTGAACTCGCGATTCTCCTGTCTCAGCCTCCCTAAGTGCTGGGATTACAAGCGTGAGCCACCACGCCCGGCTTGACCTTTATTCTTAAATATGCAACACTAATTTTTAAAGTCAACATCTGTACAGGGCTTAAAATGTGTTAAGTAGTAATTTATTTAAACAACTCATCAATTCCACAAGGTAGACACTTTACTACATCCATTTTCCAGATGCTAAAATGAAGACAGAGGTAAATCACTTATCTGAAACCACATACCTAGTATGTCAAAAGTAGTAAATGAAATACACAAAAATATTTATGCATTAGATAAGAATATATACTAGTTTTAAGTAAACAACAATGTTTGACCAGACACTAAGTTTATTGATGGTTTGTTGATTAGTGATTATTTTGATTTTATTACTGCTATTTCCATATTCAACATTTCAATAATAACTATTTGGAAAATTAAGGCTTTTTATAATAACTTTATCATACAATTGTCTAGGTTAAATGAGATGATACAAACATATTAGGATTTTGACACATAAAGTGTTCAAATGTATGCTTATGTATATATCTATTTGAAAGAATAAATATTAACATGTTAGAAATTTTCTGTCATCAGATTACATTTTTTGAAGTTATACTTTAAAATGTTAGTTCTGTATATGCATTACTAATTTTTATTATTCACACTTAATATATTTTTATTGTAGAAAAGAAAAGGCCATATAAAAAGGGTCAAAGAAGCACAATTCTGCCAATATTTTAGGGTACAGTCATCCTTCCATATCTGAGGGTTTCACATCCATGAGTTTAATCAACTTCATATTGAAAGGATATATATATAACACATATATGTATATGTATATATATATATATATTTTTTTTTTCCTGTGCTTGGGCTTCAGCCAAGGCCTTATGCATGCTTGCATGTGAGGTAAGCAAACACTCTCACATTGAGCTAGACTCTCAAGCCCTGAAAATACCCTTTTTTTAATGCAATGTATTCTTTAATTTGAAGGAAATTGTTGCAGTCATTATTTGAGGTAAGTCTTAAAGACAGTGCATGAATGATAAAGTATATGAGGAAAAAAATGAACATTTCCATGAACAATCCACCATTTCCTTTCTTACAATATTCACTATAGTTCTTTATCATAGTCTATTCCAAAGAGAATTATACATACAGAAAAAAAGCCACATCCTAAACCTAATAATCATACAATATGTACAGTCAATATTATTTGGGAAGAAGTTGTGTTTACTTTTGCATTAACCACATGGAATATATTTTCTTAATATTTCTTTTCAATGCATTTGTTGGCTGAAGTAATATTCTCTAGTCAGAAATCACTAAATAAACATATGTATTTCCACAGTGCTGAAAAGGGTTCCAATAAGGTGATCAAGGTCCCTGAAGGATTAGTCTTAGAACTGACATAATATCATTTTCATCACATCCTAAAGTGCAAAGCAAGTCATAAGGCCAGCCCAGATTCAGAGGTGGAGAAATAAAACCCACCTCTTGATGGCAGGATCTGTCACGTCGCATTACAGGGAACATGAATAATAGGAGAGGAAGTTTTGCAGCAGGTTTGCAAATTGTTATACTTCTATAGCTGATACATCTTTTTCTTTTTTAGTATTCTTTTCTAAAAATTTTATTCATTTATTTATTCTACTTAGGTATACATGATAACAATGCATTCTGATTCATTGTGCACAAATGGAGCACTTTTCATTTCTCTGGTTGTATGTGATATAGAATCACAACATACATGCAGTCATACATGAAGCTAGGGCTATGATGTCCATCTTATTCCACCATCTTTACTGTCCCCATACCCCCTCCCTCCTCCCACTCCTGTGACCAAAGTTCCTCCATTCTTCCTATGTCCTCCTCCCATTATGGATCAGCATCCACTTATCAGAGAGAACATTCGGCATTTGGTTTTTTGGGATTGGCTTACTTCACTTAGCATGATATTCTCCAACTCCATCCATTTACCTGCAAATGCCATAATTTTATTCTCTTTTATTGCTGAGTAATATTCCATCGTGTATATATACCACAGTTTCTTTATTCATTCATCTATTGAAGGGCATGTAGGTTGGTTCCACAGTTTAGCTATTGTGAATTGAGCTGCTATAAACATTGATGTGGCTGTGTCACTGTAGTATGCTGACTTTAAGTCCTTTGGGTATAGACGGAGGAGTGGGATAGCTGGGTCAAATGGTGGTTCAATTCCAAGTTTTCTAAGGAACCTCCATACTGTTTTCCAAGATTGGTTGTACCAATTTGCAGTTCCACCAGCAATGTATGAGTGTGCCTTTTCCCCCACAACCTTGCCAACACTTATTGTTGTTTGTATTCTTGATAATTGCCATTCTGACTGGCATGAGATGAAATCGTAGAGTAGTTTTGATTTGCATTTCTCTGATTGCTAGAGATGTTGAACATTTTCTCATATGTTTGTTGATTGATTGTATATCTTCTTTTGAGAAATGTCTGTTCAGCTCCTTGGCCCATTTATTGATTGCGTTGTTTGATTTTTTGGTGTTAAGTTTTTTGAGTTCTTTATATATCCTGGAGATTAGAGCTCTATCAGATGTGTGTGTGGCAAAGATTTGTTCCCAGAATGTCGGCTCTCTGTTCACTTCATTGATTATTTCTTTTGCTGTGAAGAATCTTTTTAGTTTGAATCCATCCCATTTATTGATTCATGATTTTACTTCTTGCGCTATAGGAGTCTTGTTAAGGAAGTATGGTCCTAATCCGACATGATGAAGATTTGGGCCTACTTTTTCTTCTATTAGGCGTAGGGTCTCTGGTCTAATTCCCAGGTCCCTGATCCACTTTGAGTTGAATTTTGTGCATGGTGAGAGATAGGGGTTTAGTTTCATTTTGCTGCATATGGACTGAAAATACCCTTTTATTAATTGTATTCTTAGTGAACATGAAAAACCCTTTTTACTTATCATCATTTTCTAAACAATCAGTATAACCAGTATTTACATAGCATTTACATTGTATTAGGCATTATAAGTAATTTAGAGATGATTTTAAATTACAGGAGACTGTGTGTAAGATATATACAAATACCATGCTATTTTAGGTAAGCACTTGAGTGCCCACAGGTTTTGGTATCTGAGAGAGGTTCTGGAACCAATCCTGCATGGATATGGAGTAGGGACTGTAGATTTATCTAGCCTTCCACATTTTCAAAGTTCTGTGTTTTTGTATTTATTTTTCAAAAATGGGACCATACTGTACATATTGAAAGTTCCATGCAGTTTTAGAACGTGGGACTTGTGTGTATATATATATACAATCAGGATGATCCTAAGCATATATAGAAGCTATGTGCCTATGTACATTCTATTGATTAAGGTTTTTATGAATATCTCACCAAGATAAATTGTTATTTTTGTAGTAATTTCAGATACTGCAGGCTCATCCACCAGCCAGTACCAGCTTCTCCCTGGCCTGCTTCTGTGGTAGAGAATGTGTAAGCAAATACTCATTTGTCTAGTCTCATGAAGCAAGGTCATAGCATACAGTTTTGCCCAATGAAATAGAAGGATAAATCTGCTGGCATCGCCCATTTTTCGCTTTGACCTTCTACCAGCATTGAATGCAGATGTACTATCCAGAACTGCAGTAGCCATAATGTGGCCACAATTCAAAAGACATGAGGCAAAGGTAAAGAGAGTAACAGAAAGGCTGGCCCTGATAGTCAAACCTCTGAACCAATGTCAACAGTGCTGATCTCAAAATTTCCTCTGAGATGAGAAAAAAGAAACATTTGTTTAAGCCATTGTTGGTTGGATTTTCTGTAATCTGTAACTGAAGATCTTCCTTAACTGATTCAGTGCTGTATAAAGCTAACTAATTTATCTTGTTCTAGTACTTTGAAGTCACTTAATTTTAGGGGACATCATTGTGCAGGGTTTGCAATTATACTGGAGATGGCTTTTTATGTTATAGTCTGACCTTTATAGGTCTCTTGCTTGTAGCAGGTGGTTAAGCCCATGTGACTTGAAAAATAAAACTAAATCCATGGCCTTTAGTTCATGTGTTTCTAGCAGCTGAAAATGGTTTGCTTGTAGGAATGAAAATACCCCTAAAATGTTAATTGATTCAGTTTGACAGTGCTTGCCGTATCATAAATCAATATCATGATTTTTTTGTGTGTGAACTAATGATAAAGATGGTAGTATGAGGGGCTGGGGCTGTAGCTCAGTGGTAGAGTGCTTGCCTAACATGCGTGAGGCACTGGGTTCAATTCTCAGCACCACATATAAATAAATGAAAAAAATCTTCTGGTTTTGGTTCTGGTCCACCAAAAACTTAAAAAATATTAAAAAAGAGAAAGATGGTAGTATGAAGGAAGAACATGGTAGTTAGGGGATGGGGATGGTTGATCATTTTGTTTTGTTTTTAATGGAACTCAGGAAAGATTGTGGTCCTCTATCCTGTTGGAATTCTTGTGCATGTGTGTGTGTGTGTGGGGGGGGGTAACATCATTTTTCTGGAGTAACCAGAAAAATTACTAAATTACTAATTTATTACTGTTAATAAATTAATTACAAATTAATTACTAGTTAATTACTGTTAAGCTCTCTTTGTTTTTTAAAAAAATATGTAGACAGATGTTCTTTTTGGCAAGATTTAATCTATATTATGACTATGTTTTAGTCATCTATTGCTGTAGAAGAAATCACCCCCAAAATTTAGTGGTTTCAATTAATTTTTAAAAAATTACTATTTCTCATGATGTCCATGGATCTGAAACACTGATAGAGGCAGCTTGGCTCTGCTCATGATGTCTGATTCCTTAGCTGAAGACTGGAGGTTGAAATCACCTGGTAAGATTTTTCATAGATCTGGAGGTTAGTGCTGGATATGGAAGAGGCCTAGCTGCGATTGATAGCCACAATGTCCATGTACAACCTCTCCATGTTACTTGGGCTTCTATACAGTATGGTAAATGGGTTCCAGTGGGTTCTACTCTCTCCAGAGAGTCAGATGGAAGCTATGTTTCTTTTTTATAATGTAGCTTCAGTAACACAGTATCACATCTACTGCCTTATGTGGAGTGAGGCAGTTACAAATCCATACCAAAGTTTAAAGGACAGGGAGATAGACCCTCTTTCCCTGACACATCTTTTAATTGAGGCATGTCAAGGGTACATTATAAGAAGAGCAACTGGAGCCAGGTGTAGTGGTGCACACCTAATCCCAGTGGCTCAGGAGGCTGAGGCAGGAGGATTGCAAGTTCAAAGCCAGCCTCAGCAATTTAGTGAGTCCCTAAGCAACTTATCAAGACTCTGACTCTAAATAAAATATAAAAAGAGCTAGGGATATGGTTCAGTGGTTGGGTGCTCCTGGATTCTATCCCTGGTACCAAAAGAAAAAAGAAAAAAAGAAAAAGGCAACTGGAACAAAATATATACATAGGGGCAGGCACCTTTGCAAAGTACGATCTGTCATATTTACCCCAACTTTTTAATGAACAAACATGCCGTATACACAAGTACACAATTGTTTTGATTTTATTGGTAATGTCTAGATTTTTTTTCCCTGTGGTACTAGGGATTGAATCTGGAGTGCTTTACCACTAAGTTGACCTAAGTTACACCCTCAGTGCTGCTTTTTTTTTTTTTTTCTCCTGAGGCAGTGTTGCTAAATTGCCCAGGCTGGCCTCAAACTTGGGATAAGCCACCATGTCCAGCTTAGAGACTTTCTAAAAATTTTCTTCAGAGCAGAGGATTTAACCCAGAGCCTTGTACATGCCAGGCAAACACTCTGTTATTGAGCTAAATCCTCAACCCCTTAGAGACATATTTGATTATAAAAAATGGGAGGGGAGGTATTATTTGCTACTGGAATGTAGTCCTTCATGGTCAGGGTGGCTGCTAAACATTCCACAATGCCCAGAACAACACACACACACACACACACACACACACACACACACACAATTATCCTCAGTTTAAAGTACAAAATTTCTGCCTTAGAATATTAACACTATACAAGTATTTGGAATAATTAAACAGCAGGAAAAGAGACCTATAAAAAACATTAAGACCCTGAAAGTCTTCCAACTATTTGATATTTGGTATTTATGTACTATACAATCTATAAATGGCAAAGATCACTACCAAGGCAAATTTTATTCTGTGTGTAATATGCTGAATCTCATTTCAACTCTGAGTGGACACAAAGAGCTGATTAAACATGTGTTCCATGATTTACACCTGTCTTACCTATCTTACATTTTTATAGTTAGAGGCCCATTTTTATCATGGCGTTTTTTTTCACCCTTTGTATGAGTAATTTATTCATGCTCTATTTGAAAGAGTATTTGTCTTAAGAATTGCTTTTTTGTTACGTTTTTACCATCTTCTCCCCCATCCTGAAATATAAGCAATAAACAATTTTAATCCAGGACGTGAAGAGAGGTGATTTTCTTGGGAACCCTTGGACAATTCTGTCTTTTATTAGATAATATATATACCATAATACCCTGTCTTGGCTGCTGCTTAAAAAGGGATATTTAATTTTTAAGAACTAGCTCTATAATAAAGATGAAACTGGCAGGATTCTCCTCCTCTCCTCAGCATGCCCCACTGACTGCACACAAAGCAATTATAACTCAACAGTCAGCCCTTTTCCATGTGATAGCATCAGCAATTTTGCCCAGGGCTGCTTTTTTTATGAACAATAGCAGAAATAATGGCCTAATTCACTTAAAAAAATCTATTCCTGTTGCTGCAATACAATACAATATTAACCCAAGTCCTTCCTAATTAAACCCAGGCCTTCCAATTACTCATTTTAACACTATGATGATTTTTAACAGTACCAAAGTGAAAGAGATTGATTTGAAAGGTATTTAAAATTAAGGAATTAATGCAAGCTAAGAGGAAAGCAAATTTTCATCTATTTGAATTTTCTGTATTTTAAACATATTCCCAAGCTGCCTGTGGATCCCAAGAGAGACGCTTTTTTGCTGCAGTGCTCGTCCTAACACGATTTGACATATCCTCCATCTTTAAATGTAATTTGAGGGGAGAAGCATGAACTATCCTATTAACTTCTAAGAAAAGTGTAGCCATGTTGATTTCAACAGACCATGAGCAATGAATCCTTATTTCTTAGAGGGTATTTTGAATGACTCTTGAGTTTTCTATGCTCTCTCTCCCCTTATAATAAATTTTTCTCTACATTAAAAAGGAGATAGGGAAAGACATCTTCCTACATTTTATCATAGTTAATAAAATAGTAACAACAAGTAGTTGGGTAAAACAAAACAAAACAACAAAAACAACAAAATCACAACCATCTCTTCATCCTGGAGGATGGGGGACCCGAGGAAAAGGTCTTTATGAGCAGAATTCCACTAGAGGGCAGGATAACCCAGCAGAGGTTCAGAATGTCCGATCCATTAAAATGGTAAAGCAGCCAGGTGGTGCACCCCTGTAATCCCAGCGGGCTTGGGAGGCTGAGGCAGGAGGATTGTGAGTTCAAGGCCAGCCTCAGTAATTTAGGGAGACCCTCAAGCAATTTAGTGAGACCTTGTCTCAAAATAAGAAGGACTGAGGATGTTGCTCAGGGGCAAAGCATTCCTGGCTTCAACTCCCAATACCAAAAAAATAAAAAGGACTGATTAAATAGCTCAATGGTGGAGTGCCCCTGAGTTCAATCCTCAGTACTAAAAATCAAAAAACAATAGAAAAAGAAAAGAGTTTAGGGTTGAAAACTTTTGTATATTTGTGAGCAAATAGAGCTTATTCTTGGTCATAGTCATACCTGGAATTTATTCCTGTCTTTATTGCTTCATGGCTGTGTGTCCTTGGATGAATTGTTTAAAATCTCTTAAACCTCAGTTTCTTTATCTGTAAATAGAGACATATGCCTGGCACAGTGGCATGTGTCTGTAATCCCAGCAGCTGGGAAGGCTGAGACAGGAGGATTGCAAGTTAGAGGCCAGCCTTAGCAATTTAGGGAGGCCCTAAGCAACTTAGTGAGACTCTCAAAATAAAAACAAAAAAAGGCCTGGGGAGGTGGCTGAAGGTAAAGCACCCCTGGGTTAAATCTCTAGTAGCAAAAAAAAAAACAAAAACAAAAAAAACAAAGCCTGAGGGCTGTTGTAAGCACTGAAAAGGAGTGTGTAAGTAAAGTGTCTAGGGCGTGGTGTCTGCATCTGATATTGCTCAACAACAACAACAACAAAGAAAAACAACAGGATAATGATAAAGACAAAAAATACTGCAAAAGGAACATAGGAAACATAAAACAGTTTTATCAGAGAGAGTTGTTTATCGCACTATTGCATCATCTTATCTTGTTAAATTTACATAGGAGAATTTGTGATGGGATATCTATTTTTTTTAAACTTTGTTTATTTTTATTAATGTGGTGCTGAGGATCAAACCCAGCACTTCACATGTGCTAGGCAAGCACTCTACCACTGATCCACAACCCCAGCCGGGGATATCTGTTTTTTTTTTTTAAATATTTTTTAGTGTCAATGGATCTTTATTTTATGTATTTGTATGTGGTGCTGAGAATCGAACCCAGTCCTCATGCATGCTAGGCAAGCGCTCTACCACTGAGCCACAACCCCAGCCCCGATATCTGTTTTTAATTGACCTTAAATTATATTATTTTCTTCCAGAAGCCCCTTGTTTTTTTTTCCCCCAACATCCGATCTTCAGCACTTTAAACTCCAAAGAAAAAAAACTTTCATGTTGTTACATAATGTTATTTTTGTCATTTTAATGTCTAGAATATCATTATCACATTTTTGCTATTTATTTTCATTGCCTAACTGAATGATCTGTCAACACCCCAAGAGGGAAAAATGCAGTAGAGAAATGATTTGTTTTTTAGTGCTTTTAAAGAATACTCCTTATAAGCTTTGTAGTCTCAGAGATGGCAATGTATTTCTCCTAGAACTCTCAGTATAAGATTATTTCATCTGATAAAACAGAAATATTTAATACACTTTCACATATGACAACTAATCTTAATAAAACGATCACTGAAAATAAATTTCATTCAGTAATCATTTAGTTCTTTTACAAAATAACCATATTTTACACAGGCAACAGGGCAGAGGCAACTTAAGGCTAAACTATTCCATCACTGACAGCAAAAGGTCATTCAGAAATAAAGATTTAATGCCTCAGAAATGTAGTGTGAGTCAAAATTGAAATATTTAATTTATAACACTTGATTTATATATGTCCACTCTGTTCTTAGCCTTTTAAAAGTAGCTGACTCACCCACCCATCATGTGAAAAAGATCAATTAAAAGTCAGCTCCAGGCAACAGCTGCCATCTCAGGTATTTGCCTGGATTACAACTGCTATTCCTACATCATGATCATTAGCATTGTCACCAAGATCACCATCATCACCAACATCTCCACGATTATCCATTATTTCCAGCCCAGATGAACTCATTGCTCCCTCTTAATGAATGAATGAATGAATGATTTACTGGGGACTGGGTGAGCTATATCCCCAGTCCTTTTTATTTTTTATTTTGAGACAGGGTCTTACTAACTTTTGAGGCTGGCCTCAAACTTGTAATCTTCCTGCCTCAGCCCCCCGAGTCACTAGAATTATAGGCTCGTGCCATTTCATCTAGTCATTGCTTCCTTAAAAAAAGAAAGAAAGAAATCTTCCTATTGGCAGACCCTGATGCCACATACCCGTAAACCCTTCTACTCGGGAGGCTAAGGCAGGAGGATCAAAAGTTTGAGGCCAGCCTGGGCAACTTAGTGAGACCCCATTTCAAAATATAAAATAAAAAGGATGGAGGTTGTAGCTTGGTGGTAGTGTGCCTTTGGGGAAAATAAAATAAAATAAAAATCTCCCTACTTATTTGATCCCACCTGGCCAATTGATAGAAAAATGGTTAGGGATTTCCTGTACCTTGTTGAATTCTAACCTCATTCTTATGAAACTAAGGGTGGTAAGTGCCCACTGCCATAACTAACCCATAACAGACTCTTGGAACATTAAGTTTACTATGACTACTAGGAAATACATTCAGGAAGCCAAGAAGCTGTCCTCCCACCTACCCACCAATCACAAATGTGTTCTGATGAACCCCAAGGCAAGTTCTTATTACTAGGGTATACTCCAAAAAACAAGGGCCTCCAAATGTAAGAATCACTGATTCATAATGGTGTATATGAAATGTAACATAGCTTCCACTTATCCTCTAATACCTGCTTTTCTGGCAGCCCTGGCCTGCATGAAGCTGTGCCTGCCTCCAGGGCACCTTTGACCTCGCTCAGTTTAGCAAGAACAATAATTTGCCAAATTACAGGATTCTGTTCAACATCCTGAATCCAAAAGTTACGGCATATAGGTAGTTTCTAAATCTGAAAGATAACCCGAACTACCTGAGGAAAGGAAATTTTTTTTTCCCCTACAATTCAGGTTCTAGAGGATTTGAATTCTGCAATTCTGAAGGCTCCCCAGGTGATTCTGATGATTCTCCATGCTTGAGAACCACAGGGCATAGATGGTCTCATCTCTTCACCAATCATGCGTGGCAAACTCCCTGATCTGAGTACTGTTTGATTGACAGAACCACAACTTAAGTTCTCGAGAGTCTAAGGTGAAATCTTTGGGTCCTCTAGTAACTCAGCTCTGATCCTACCAAACAGAAAACTCAATCTAATATATATGGCAACAGATGGCCCTGAGACACTATTGACACATGAACTCCTTGACTATCCAGACCCAATTTCCACTGATCAAGATGGTATATCAGCATCTGCTAGAGCTCCAGAGCTATGCAGAAATTGAAGTCTGCAAAGGCTCCTAACTTAGTAGGGTGACTTACTCTGTTTCATAGTTTTAAAGACTGTCATCCAGAACTACCCTGGATAACTCCATTCAAAATTTTAACACAATCTTCAGAGATGAGAGTCAAATAGGCCAAGGGGATATAAGAGTCTGATATATTCTTTCCCAACTCATAATACAAGCAGGACATTAACACAATGGACTTCAGTTCAGGCTGTCCCCCCTGCACATACAAGGAAACTATCCTATTTGTGAAAAATCCTTTAAAAAGTGGATAGATCCTCTCTCCATTCTTGTCCTTCTTCATTATATGTATCAGGTACTGCCTTTTTGGTTGTCAAAGAAATCATCTTTCTGTATGAAAGAGCCAAGCATACCATCTCTGATTTTAGTAGCTGATTATATTTTTATTTTGTAGGATGCTACTAAAGATTTCCAAAAATTTTGTATGCCTTTCCACTTCTACCCTTCTATAGACCATTTACCTGACAGAAAAAAAAAATCTAGGTTCAGGGTTCAACCATTCTACAGTTGCTGGGATAATACTCCTAAAATCAAAAGCTGGTCTGGTTAGCATGGCATTTCGGATATAATTTGTAGCAACCTTCCACTCAGAAAGTTACCTTTCACAG